>CM042895.1:35607500-35717500 GCA_023653625.1 Triadica sebifera
TTGAACTATGGAAATTACTTGGATTCCTGGATTTAGACCTTCTGTCCTTTGATTTACCTCGGTAGTTTGACTTGCCTCGTCCATTACCTCTGGTTGAATTTCTTCCTCTTGACTCTGTATGCAAAACTGAAGAAGTTGATGATTCACCCGACTCTCTCCGTCGGATCTCTTCACTGAGAACCAAATCACGAACATCATCAAATTTCAACTTAGTGCTTCCCGACGAACTACTCACAGCAGTGACAGTAGCATTCCAGCTTTCTGGTAGAGAAGACAAAAGTATTAACGCTCGTACTTCTTCATCAAATTCAATTCCAACCGAACTCAATTGGGTTGTGACTGTATTGAGTTCATTGAGATGTTGAGCTACAGATGCACCTTCTGTCATTCGCAAGTTGAACAAGCGCCTCATGAGGTGCACTTTGTTTGAAGCTGAAGGCTTCTCATACATACTAGAGAGAGCCATCATAAGACCTGCCGTGGTCTTTTCCTTTGCTATGTTGAAAGCAACATTACGGGATAATGTCAATCGGATAACTCCGAGAGCTTGTCTGTCGAGAAGACTCCAGTCTTCTTCCTTCATAGCCTCCGGCTTCTTTCCTGAGAGAGGTTGATACAGATTTCTTTGATACAAATAATCTTCTATTTGCATTTTCCAAAAGCCAAAGTCCGCTCCATCGAACTTCTCAATTTTTACCTTTCCTTCATCTGTGGCCATCGCTCCCACTCGAATCTGACTTCCTTTGGATCGTTTCTGACAATTCTTGTGAACCTCTGTGTATTAGAACACCTCCGTGGATAATTTGGTACAATTGACCAAATTTCACTATTCACAAAAATTTACTATTCATGTGAATAGTAATCGCCCGAAAAAGGACAGAAAAAACGCAACCAATGCTCTGATACCAGTTGTTGGGAAATGACGCCAATTTCCCTATAGTCAGATTTATGAGAAAGCGAAGAAAATGCGAACTAATAAGACAGACAAGTTGATAACGGAGTTCGGCCAATTATGCCTACGTCTCCGGACTGCTGCAGATCTTTTATTGAAAGAAGAGAAATTTACCGAGTGTTTACAAACACTCACAACTCACAACTCACAACCTCTCACTAATGCTACTCTCTCACTTTTTGATGGAATACATTACAAATGAATTTTAAGGCTATATATAGGCCTACACCTCCTCAATGGACGGTCAAGATTAATTCTCACCTACTTTGATGGATGGTTGAGATTATTTCTCACCTACCGTCTCACCTACCAAATGTATGGTCAAGATTAATCTTCACTTACCATCTTACCAACCAAATAGATGGTCAAGATTAATCCCCACCCACCAAATGGATGGTCAAGATTAATCTTCACCTACCATTTTACCTACCAAATATTTTGTCAACAAAAGATGCACCGTCCATCTTTATTGTCATTTATGGTGCATGTGTAGTTTAACCAACAGTTCTCAGATACATAGAGATAGAGACAGTAGATAAAGGTTAAAGCTAGTGGAATCCTAAAGCCATTGCAGCTGCAAAACTCGTATACTGGGTTTAATATTTTGTACTTTTGTTCATTTGATTCCACATTTTGTGTGCATAAAGAAGAATGATCTTTTACAAACAGTATGAGTAATACTCTTGTATAATCTAATTTTGTATCTATATAAGATGTAAATAGGTTTTTTTTACTTTGTCCACAATTTGTTTTGATTATTAATGTTTCATAACATAATGTTTTTTTTTTTAAAAAAAAATGTATCCAGACTTTCAATATATTACTAAACAAATTTTCAAGAGGAAGTTTCGTAGCATCCTCTTGTCTGACCAATGTTTGGGGGGTGAGGGGGCATTACAAGTATATATTATCTTTAAAAAATGGAGATTTATAAATTTGAGTCTTAGATTATATTGAAAAAAATTGTAAAACAAAGTGCACCAAAAAGGGAGGATGAATTGATCGTAGATTAAAAGTTTTTGCTTAAGAACAATGAACAATTGCTATCACAATATTTGCATGGAGAAGGCAATTAACAAATAAAAGATAAGTGAAGAGAAAAATAGAGATACAATATTTCTATAATAGTCCGTGGGTTAACTAAGCCTATTCAATAAGATACAATGAAGTTTTCTCAAGTTCACTCAACTTAATATTTTCAATGGTTCACACCAAACCTCATTTAGTTTTATAAGGCTCACTCACAACCTAAGTATTTTCCAAGGCTCATAACCAAACCCAACTTATGAGTTTTAAAAGTTCACCCTCAAATCTAAGTGTTTTCCCAAAGGCTCACACTCAAACTCCACAAGTATTTTTCGCAAGACTCACACTCAAACACATTCACAAGAATTTTTCCTAGGGTTCACTCTTAACCCTTTACAATTAATGTTTTACTCAAGCTAACACTCAATCCTTACGACTCCAAGTGTTTATGGCTAACATTTGAACTATAGTCATTCTCCCGAATACAATAATGAAAAATTACAATGAAAATGAATAAATTGACTAGTAAAGCTTGGACATTAGAGATGTTATTCTCCTTCTTTCAATGGCATTAGGATGGGTATGTATTTATAGCCCCATAACTCCAAATAGCCATTACAAATAAATTCATCAACTCCCATCTAACAACTAGTTTTTTGCTGCATTAAATGCACTGCCAGAGCCAAAATTGCGGTCGCACTTCTCCCTTCATAGCCACGATTTCTTCATCTTCCAATGACTACAACCACGTGGCTCATTTTGGTTAGGGACTTGCATTTGCTTAGCTGAGGAGGGGAACTAATTCAAATTGTAATGTTGATTACAACGTTGGATTCCTTTTCGTTTGACATTGTAGGGTGAAGTTCATGCTCAAAAAAGCCGAGGCATATGTTTCCATCTTTTTTTCTTAACATATGAGGCATATGTTTCTATCAAAGTAAATAGATTTTGTGTTAAATATTAAGAATATGATACCATCATAACTTATTAATTAGTGTGTGTTCATTGTATTCATTTTCGCATTCTGGCATTTCTGTTTTTGTCTTTAATTTGTTCCCTTGACAAGACAACCATTATCTGATCATTAAAACTGTTTTCTGTACTCATTGGATCTTCTAAGTATCATAGAATAAATTTGTTTATTTTATTTTTAATATTCTCTTCCTCTTCTTCATATGATATGTAATTACAATTTTTTTTGAATTGTTTTAACTTATACCCAATGATCAAACATGTAATATGTTTTTTTTTACATTACATATAGTGTTCACTCTGTGGATCTAATTTATTAGTTAAAAGGAAGCCTAGTTAACTTAACAAAAAAATGTCAATAAATACAAATGGCAGAATAATTCAAGTGTTTAAGTGTACCGATTTGAAACATAAAAAAATTAAGTATATTAGTCAAACTTTATATGTGACTTTTACTTTTGAGTATAAGTTATGAGCTAATTTAGGAAATCGAAAATTTTATTTTCAAATTTATTTTGTCTAATATTCTCTTCCTCTTTTTCATATATGTAATCCCAATCGTTTTTTGAGTTGTTTTAAATCTTTTCCCATTGATCAACTAGTAATGTGATTGCATAAAGTTACATATGGTTTTCAATCTGTAGATCTAATTTCTCAATTACAGTATTTTTTTTTCAGTATTATGCAGAAATAAATAATTCCATAAATTTACATTGCTTTAATGCATAGTTATTATTATTATTATTATTATTATTATTATTATTATTATTATTATTATTGGGGAGGTAATGTCTAAATTTCAACAATAAGAGGATTTGGTTTCCATCATTACAGATTAAACACTTAAAATACACTTCAAATAACATCATTCCCATTAAAATAGTAATTTTATCGAATGCATTCAGCTTAAAAATTATATTTGTTGTTCTCAAATTTGTGAAATTAGAAAGTAGAATTTTTTTTTTTGGCTAAATATTAAGATTGATTGCAATGATGAAGATTAGTCTCAAGATTAATTTTGGTCACGTAATTGGTATATAATTTTTATTTTCACCTATTATCCAAAAATTAATTAATATTTTTCATTTAAATTAATGAGGAAAATGAAAAATTATATGTTACATATGGTCTTCACCTTGTCAATGTAATTTTTTAATCACTAGTTTCTTTCCCAGTATTATGCTGAAATAAATAATTTTACTACTTGATCATTAGGCAGACAGGGAATTTTTATTTTGAAATTTATTAGATTGTTTTTTTAGAGAAAAATGAGAAATTTATAAACATTTCTAATCTTTGTATATTCCGACTGAGATAGATATAATCATATTTTCCGGCTGAACTAGATAATCCATATATAACTATATGACTTTATTGGCATGACAACAAGTCTATCTTATTTTAGTCTATGCTCATTTATGGGCTCATGTCATTTCTATTTATATATTCCAGCTGAACTGGATAATCCGTATATAACTATATGACTCTATTGGCATACCAACAAGTCTATCTTATTTTAGTATAATTCATTTATGGGCTCATGTCATTTCTATTTGTATAAGCTTGTGTTACACATAGCAACAATCTAGATGTCATTTTTTTTGTTTTCATACCACTATTTTCAATGTTTTTTTTTCTTATTTACATATCATATCATGTCATCTACATACTTAGGTTGCATATCATAAATTCTTTTCTATCATTTCATAAAGTCAAATATTCACCTGTACATTTTGTCATAGCATTTCAACATTATATACAAATGTCACATGCATATATACCTTATTTAATTCGCCACACAGACATCATATATCATATATCGATTATCATGCATCAGCATTTATACTATAACTTTCACATAATTAAGTAGTTCAGTCACATAATTTATGAATAATCATGCACAAACATAATAAAGTAAATCAATATTTTGCTGTTTTTATCTTAATTAAAAATAATGGCAATTGTGATAAAGTATATACAAACCTGGTTATCACTTTCCTATTACCGATACGGCCCGCATCCTATCAGTGATGACCTCTTGTGGCGCCAACATGCTTGACTTAAATAATGTACTGATCAGTCATTATATCTACTTTTGCCTGATAACCTTACTTAGTTGTTTCTCGAGAATAATATAACAAAATTTGTATAAATTATAGGATTGCTTGTTAGGGCTTTATACCATTGTCATTCAGGTTCACAGGTAATAAGGTTGCCCATTTCTTATCATCTGTCCATTCCAAAATTCCCTAATGACGGGTCTGGATAACTTTCAAAATTAGATTCTAGTGTCTCAACTTTACCCAAAAATAGTTTTCTTAGAGAATTTAGATTATTTTTTCTTACACCTCTCAAACAATTCAACAAATGATGCCCTCAGTCTCCTGTCGTCGCAATTAAATTTTGTTTTAAAGGTTTTGTTCTAATGTTTTGATCCCACGAACGTTCGTAAAGTTATTTATCCTTCTCATTTGTTATGGCCATAATTTTCCTTATTTGACTTTGACTTATTAAATTTTAATCCAAACATTGTTTCGGTCTTTTTCATATTGGAAACTTTAGGTCATGCTTTCCTTTTGTACCTCTCTGCCAGTAGTAGCCTTTGTGTCAATCAATTAGTTCCTTTCACAATTTAGGTCCTTTAATGTCACAATTTTGGTTTCTTGGTCTATGGTCTATATCGTGACTTTTCTGCATCATGTCCATGTAAGTTAAGGTTTTGTTTTCTAAGTCTCTTGGTCAAAATTTGTCTTTTACTTGCTACTAGAAAAATCCCAACAAAACATAAGCTTAACTTGATTGAATCCATTATTAGCTTAGTAGTCAATCTTTTGCCTTAATTTCGATTCAAATTCACCCCAACATACACGGTTTAACCAACCAAGTTTTTAATTGTCTTCATTCCAATTTGTCAATAAACTAACTCAAACCTCCCTCTTACAAGCCTCGGTTCCATTTACCAAGGAGTTAATTAAATTAGAAATTTGATAAAAAGATTATTCGCCAAAGATTACACCATGGCCGAGACATGATGGGGATTATTTTGAATTAATTAAAATTTTAATTAGATAATTAAAGAAAGAAAGAAAGAAATAATAAGTTTTAAGAGAACCATGAGACAATAAGTTAAATTGAAGTAAATCGTGGCATTAGAGACCAATATCTTCAAAGATTGAAGGACTGGGAAAGGTACTGAAAATTTAGGTGAGAAGATACCCAAACCATGAGTTCAAATTGAGATGTGGCTAGTCATGAGAAATTATAGATAGAGATGACCACAAGGAAAAGAAGTAGAATAAAAAGAAGACTACATTCCATTGGAACCGAAGTATTGGAAATTATCTAGAACCCTTATTAAAAAAATGAGAAAAAAAGGACAACTTTAAAGACAGTGAACCTATATAACAATAAAATAAATACAACATGATGTTGAAATATGACAATCCCACATCGGAAAGAGATGATTTTTCCACCATAGCATTAGGCTATAAAAGGACTTCATCCCCTCTTAACAATTCATCCCAAAAACCACCAATCTCTCTACTTCTAAGATTGGTTGTATTTTTCCTCTCTCTCTTGTAATATTTCACTTTGTAATATTTCTTTGAAATAGTGAAATATTATTTTAGTAGTGTCCGAGGACGTAGGCATAATTGGCCGAACCTCGTTAAATTCTGGTGTTCCTTTTATTTCTATTTAATAGCTATTGTCGGGTCTTTTACTTTGTGATATATTGTGCTTTAAATTATCTTAGAAAAATTCTGTCACCAAGACTCAAGAGTCTAAGGAAGTTGGTTTTTAAGGGAGACCATTTGTGACTCCACCAACTACCTGGGAATTTTTCTTTGTCTTAATTTTTGGCACAATTATTCATTTTGGTGGAAACTAACCCGATTTCCATAACAATTGGTATCAGAGCCAAGGTTACTGAGTTATATGCTCTGTGGTTGCGGCGTAAGCTGATCTTCCACATCAGAAAGGTTTCCTTGGATTCTTGGGTATTCCGCATTTGAAAGCTATTAAATAGTCTTAAAAAGGAAATGGCAAGAGACGGACAAAAATCCACAATGGACACAACAGCTTCTACTTCATCAATTTTGGCGAGAACTGCTGTGGCAAATACGAGAATTGCAGTGGAGATTTTTGATGGTACAGGCCATTTCGGCATGTGGCAAGGTGAAGTTCTAGACGCCTTATTTCAGCAAGGCTTAGACATTGCCATTGAGGGAGAAAAGCCAGAAGGTGCAGATGAGAAGGAATGGAAGACAATCAATCGTTTGGCATGTGGTACAATTCGATCGTGCCTGTCCAGAGAGCAGAAGTATGCCTTTTGTAAAGAAACTTCTGCAAGTAAATTGTGGAAGGCATTGGAGGAAAAATTCTTGAAAAAGAGCAGTCAAAATAAGCTTCATATGAAGAAAAGACTGTTCAGATTCACATATGTTCCTGGTACCACGATGAATGATCACATCACCAATTTCAATCAACTTGTAGCAGATCTGATGAACTTGGATGTGACATTTGAAGATGAAGATTTGGCCCTAATGCTGTTGGGATCCCTTCCTGAGGAGTTTGAGTTTCTAGAAACTACTCTACTCCATGGGAAAGCTGAGGTGTCTCTTAGTGAAGTATGTGCTGCACTATACAGCTATGAATTGAGGAGAAAAGACAAGAAGGATAGCACCAGTGGAGCAGCTGAAGCTTTGATAGTAAGAGGCCGTTCGAAAAATAAGAACAGGGGAAAGAAAGATAGATCAAAGTCCAGAGTGGGCAAAGATGAATGTGCCTTTTGTCGAGAAAAGGGGCACTGGAAGAAAGATTGTCCTAAGTTGAGAAGCAAATCTGGCAAAGGCAAGTCTGTTGCAGATTCAAATGTAGCTGAATGTGATGATTCAGATTTTTCATTAGCATTGATGCCATCAATAAGCAGTTCGACTGCTTGGATCCTGGATTCAGGCTGTAGCCACCATATGTGTCCCAATCGGGAATGGTTTTTCGATTTTAAAGAAATTGAAGGTGGAGTTGTCTATACAGCAAATGACAGCCCTTGCAAAACAACTGGAATTGGTTCAATCCAATTGAGGAATCGTGATGGATCAATCAGAACTCTGACAGACGTAAGATATGTGCCCAGTCTGACGAAAAACCTCATTTCTATGGGAATCCTTGGGAGAAAGGGTTTCACTATAATCATTAAAAATGAAGTAATGAAGGTTATATCTGGAGCACTTGTGGTGATGAAAGGAGTTCAAAGGAGCAACAACTTGTATTACTATGAAGGCAATACAGTTGTTGGAACAACAGCAGCAGTTTCTAGTGATGACCATGAGCTAGAAATAACCAGATTGTGGCATATGCGCTTGGGGCATGCAGGCGAAAAATCCTTGAAACTTCTGGCGAATCAAGGATTATTGCAAGGAGTGCGAACCTGCAAATTAGACTTCTGTGAGCATTGCATCAAAGGGAAGCAGACGAGAGTGAAGTTTGGCACTGCAATCCATGATACCAAGGGTATTCTGGATTATGTTCACTCAGATGTATGGGGTCCTTCCAAAACTGCTTCAATGGGAGGTAAACACTACTATGTTACCTTTGTTGATGATTGTTCAAGAAGAGTATGGGTGTATACAATGAAGACAAAGGATGAAGTGTTGGAAGTTTTTCTCATCTGGAAGAAGATGGTAGAAACTCAGACGGGCAGAAAGATCAAGTGTCTTCGAACAGACAATGGCGGAGAGTACACAAGTGATCCCTTCATGAAAGTTTGCAGAAATGAAGGAATTGTTCGACATTTCACTGTCAGAAATACACCACAACAGAATGGGGTGGCTGAACGCATGAACCGAACTCTACTGGAGAAAGTTCGGTGTATGTTGTCTAATGCTGGATTAGGCAGACAGTTTTGGGCTGAGGCTGTAACATACGCATGTCATCTCATTAATCGTTTGCCATCAACTGCTATCAATGGCAAAACACCTTTGGAGGTGTGGTATGGAAAACCTGCTACAGATTATAATTCCTTACATGTGTTTGGTTCCACTGCATACTATCATGTTAAGGAATCAAAGTTAGATCCAAGGGCAAAGAAAGCTATCTTTATGGGGATATCCTCTGGTATCAAAGGATATCGACTATGGTGCCCAGAGACGAAGAAAATAATCTTTAGTAGAGATGTTACCTTTGATGAGTCTACCATGTTAAAGGTAACAAAGGAGCAGACGGATGGTTCTCCACAGCAGGTGGAGGAAACTCCCAAACAGGTGGAGTTTGATAGAAGAAGAATTGTTGATCCAGCAATTGTAGAGTCTGATAAAATTACTCCTATGGAAGAAGAGGAGATAATGGTAGAAAATGGATCAGATGAGGAAGCAGAGGTTTCAGCACAAGAACCTCCTCAGCAACTTGAGCCAATTGCACTACGAAAGCCGAAAAGGAAGATTAAGAAACCTGCTCGACTTGAAGATATGACTAATTATACATCTTCAGTAGATGATGAGATTCCTTCCACTTATTGTGAAGCTATTCAAAGCTCAGAAGAAGAAAAGTGGAGAAAGGCTATGGAAGAAGAGATGCAGTCCCTTGAAAAGAATCAGACATGGAAGCTAGCAAGTCTGCCAAAGGGAAAGAAAGCGATTGGCTGTAAATGGGTTTATGCAAAGAAAGACGGATTTCCTGATAAGAATGATATCCGCTACAAGGCAAGATTGGTAGCTAAAGGCTACGCTCAGAAGGAGGGAATTGATTATAATGAAGTATTTTCTCCAGTTGTAAAACATTCCTCCATAAGAATACTGCTGGCTTTGGTAGCACAATTTGATCTGGAACTAGTTCAGCTCGATGTAAAAACTGCATTTTTACATGGAGACTTAGAAGAAGAAATCTACATGACTCAGCCAGAAGGATTTAAAGTTGCTGGAAAAGAAAATTTGGCGTGCAAGTTGAGCAAATCGTTGTATGGATTGAAGCAATCTCCAAGACAGTGGTACAAACGATTTGACAAGTTTATGATAAGGCAGAAATACACAAGAAGCAAATATGATCATTGTGTATATTTACGCAAGCTACGGGATGGTTCATTTATCTATCTCCTCCTTTATGTTGATGATATGCTGATAGCTTCAAAAGATGAAGGAGAGATTCAGAAGTTAAAAGCTCAACTAAATCAGGAATTTGAAATGAAGGATTTAGGGGAAGCTAAGAAGATTCTCGGTATGGAGATATGCAGAGACAGAAAATTGGGGAGACTTTGTTTGACTCAGAAACAATATCTGAGAAAAGTACTAAAGCGTTTTGGGATAAATGAGAATACAAAACCAGTTAGTACTCCACTTGCTCCTCATTTTAAGCTCAGTGCATCTTTATCTCCGAAAAGTGATGAAGAACGAGAATATATGTCAAAGGTTCCATATGCAAATGCTGTTGGTAGCTTGATGTATGCAATGGTGTGTACGAGGCCTGACATTTCACAAGCAGTTGGAGTTGTGAGCAGGTACATGCATGATCCTGGCAAAGGACATTGGCAAGCTGTGAAATGGATTCTACGGTATATTCAGAATACTGTAGATGTTGGTATAATGTTTGAGCGGGATGAGAAAAGTGGTCAATATATAGTTGGATATTGTGATTCCGACTATGCAGGTGATTTAGACAAACGTCGATCTACTACCGGTTATGTGTTCACACTTGCAAAGGCACCGGTTAGTTGGAAGTCCACCTTACAGTCAACAGTTGCTTTGTCTACAACAGAGGCAGAGTACATGGCAGTTTCAGAAGCTGTTAAGGAGGCAATTTGGCTTCAGGGGTTGTTGAATGACTTGGGAATTGGTCAGAAGCATGTCAAAGTGCATTGTGACAGTCAAAGTGCTATTTGTTTAGCAAAGAATCAAGTTTATCATACAAGGACGAAGCATATCGATGTTCGATATCATTTTGTACGGGAAATTCTTGAAGATGGTGGGATACTTCTTCAGAAGATTTTGACTGCTGAAAATCCCGCAGATATGGCAACGAAAGTTGTGACAAGTGTCAAGTTCCAACATTGTTTGGACTTGATAAATGTTATTAGAATTTGAAATTGGGCGCTTTGAAGCGCATTTGGAGACATTACTGAAATTTGTAATATAAGAGTTTAGAGGATGTTTGTTTGGAATTGTGAGATTGTCAAGGTGGAGATTTGTTGAAATATGACAATCCCACATCGGAAAGAGATGATTTTTCCACCATAGCATTAGGCTATAAAAGGACTTCATCCCCTCTTAACAATTCATCCCAAAAACCACCAATCTCTCTACTTCTAAGATTGGTTGTATTTTTCCTCTCTCTCTTGTAATATTTCACTTTGTAATATTTCTTTGAAATAGTGAAATATTATTTTAGTAGTGTCCGAGGACGTAGGCATAATTGGCCGAACCTCGTTAAATTCTGGTGTTCCTTTTATTTCTATTTAATAGCTATTGTCGGGTCTTTTACTTTGTGATATATTGTGCTTTAAATTATCTTAGAAAAATTCTGTCACCAAGACTCAAGAGTCTAAGGAAGTTGGTTTTTAAGGGAGACCATTTGTGACTCCACCAACTACCTGGGAATTTTTCTTTGTCTTAATTTTTGGCACAATTATTCATTTTGGTGGAAACTAACCCGATTTCCATAACACATGATACCCGAGGAATCCACTTTATTATTTTCAAGGGACATATAAGTTAAGTTATTAGACCAATATAAGTATATGAAAGACAACTGATATTGAATTATTTATGTGAACATAACTTAAAAGGTGTCGTCCATAGATAGAATTCATCTAGTACTCTTCATCCTCTAAGGAAAAAAAAGACAACTGATATTAAATTATTTATATCAAACGTATTGACACCATAGGACCTTATGTAAGATAAGGATAAGATTTGCTAGACATGAGAAGGCGTAACCAGATTTATGTAAACTCTTGTAATAACAGCCAAATACTTATTTAAGTTGATAATAATATTAAATATATTTTAGTTATAAAATGAATTTCTGATTTTATAAATAATTATATGAATTGAAATAAATTTATGAAATAATTATTAAAAATTTGTTATTTTGTAACTGTTTGAAATGAAATGACTCTTGAGATTTTCTAATTTTACGCCATATATTAGTCTAGACTTGAATTAGAGTTTTGTTTATATATCAAAAGGGTGATTATTCTTTAGTCAAGTAAAAATATTTGATCATGTGAAATTATTTTTAATACTGTGATGATCTTGAGTCATATGAAATAGATTTTGATCATGTAAATGTCTTTAACTATGTGATTGACATCTTTATTATTTGATACTCCCATGATTTCCTAAGGCAGATCTATAATGTCTTAATATATGTGTATGAAGAAATATTTACTAAGCGAATGAATGTAATTTTCTTGGACAAATTTTTTATGATTTGCAATATCATTGGTAAAAAGATATTTTAAATATAAACAATTATATGTTATCTACATGTAAAGCTAGCTTTTATGGTTTAAATGATAGTGTAATACATCCGCTTACAATTAATTCTGTATTTTAAAAGTGAGCATTTATTTATAATTATTTATTGCAGTGATTTACCTCTCTTTAGAATGCTCTATTTTTTTTTTTTTATCTCTGTTTCTGCAATTTCTTCTTGTTTTTATGCTCATGTCTCTGTCTTACTTTTATGTTTCCTCCTCTCCCAATCTGCAACATAATGCCTCGTGAACTTCTCCAAATTAATCACTTACCCATCTCAATTCAAGAAAATACCAATTCATCACCTCAACTATTCATGAATTTCATATCAAAATAGCACTTTTTGTTGACATGGCAAATTTTGTGACATAAACCAGCATGTACGTGCGCGAGTCAAACAAAAATCAGATTGATCCGAAATAAAAAAAACAAATAACAAAGCAAAAGAAAAATCAGATTATAAAACACTCTCCTCTGCAACAGGTAAAGTTTCATTTTTAGGCTTTTAATCTGCTCTTCCATCTCTGGTTGTTGTGATTGCTTTAGTAAATGAGCTGTAAATCCCTAATTGGAGAAGATAGAGATGAAATCAGAGGATGAAGTATCCACTAGAGGGAGACAAAACAAGAAAATAAAAAAAAAAATTTCTTAGACTAGGTTTGTTTCCGGAAAATACTTTTCTGGAAAATAAATTAAAAAAATATTTTTCAATTCAACAGAAAAATATCTTAAAAAAAGGAAAATAACTTTTTATTCTCAAAACGGAAAGTCATTTTCTAAAATTTATCAAATATAAAAAAAGTAAATTATTACACTATTTTTGTAGTATTGCAACCAATTATAGAAAAATATTTTCAAAAGGCAAATTATTTTCAGAAAATAAATGAAGTTTTAGTTTTAAATCTATATTTTCAATCTTTAATCTAATTAAACCAAGTGCCTTATTTAGAAAGTTTTCATTTGAATTCTCATCCGGACACGAATTGAGTTTATATTCGATATAGTTTACCCTTTTAGCAATTATTTCCATAGATCCTAAAATCAAAATTCATAGAAAAAAAGGCTGAAGGTTAATTCAAGCAGTCAGTAACTCTGTCCACAAAAACAAAAACAAAAATCAATTTCAAATTTCACTTTTAATTACTCCAAATTTTCGATCCTATTCCAGAAAATTGGAAAAAAGGATGATAATCAAAGAAAATTCATTAACTTATCCTAAATGAAGTGGAAATATTGAAATTGCACAATGCAATAACTTATCCCAACCGAGATTGAAATTGAAATTGCACAATTCAATAACTTATCCCACACAAAAACATGACAATTATATATGTATTTTTTATTTATTAATATAATTTAGATTAATATATAAATTTAATATAATATTATTACTGTGATAAAAAATCATATAATATAATTAGAATAAATAATAACTTAGTTTGATTTATCAAATAATTATAGTACTCTCATTATAAATTAGATTATTTTATAATGGATTGCACTTAAATTGATTGACCAAATCATATATTAATATAATTTAGATTTATTATATAATACAATTAGAACAAATTATAAGTGCTAAAAAATCATAATGAGAAATTAAAAAAATTGGAATAAAAAAAATCAAAACTAGAAATATCTTATAAATATTATTTCGTTTTCATATTAATAATAAAGACAGTTTAGTGGCTCGATGGTGAGCTCCCTTTTCGTTCGCCCCAGGCCTCTTATAACCACTTCAACTTCCTTCATCAACCTGGACTCAGATATCAATGGATTTCATAGAGAAGCTGCTCAAATCTGAAAGGAAGGATACTGTTCTGGTGGTGGTGGTTAGATTCACCAATTCCATTACAACACCCTTGTACGTCGATTACCATAGCTCAAACATTCCTAGAAATCGTTTTCAAATTGCATGGATTACCAACAACAATAATCTCAGATAAAATTGCAGACAAAATTGCATTTTTCCACCTCTTACCATCCCCAAACCGATGGCCAGACAGAAAGAATCAATAGATGTATTGAAACTTATCTTAGGTGTATGTGCTTCCATAAACCTAAAATCTGGCTCAAATGACTAAGTCTGGCAATTGTATCCTTCCACTATTGGTATAACAGTAACTACCATACCATCTTACAATTGTATCCTTCCAGGCCCTTTATGGGCACAAACCTCCTTCCTTTCATTTCTTGCCAGATATTGAAGCTTCATCTACCACATTGGAAACTTTCATACAGGATAGACAACACAAGACCTCTTTAGTATAGGATCAGCTATGAAAGCACAAAATCGCATCAAGCAACAAACAGACAAGTATCGTTCTGAATGGGAGTTCGAGATTGGGGACAAAATTTTCTTGAAGCTACAGCCGCATAAACATAATTCATTGGCAGTAAGGAAAAGCCTCAAGCGATCTGCTATGTACTATGGGCCTTTTCCAAAACTGGACCAGTACCAATTGGCCTTTCCTTTCAATGCTGCAATACATAATGTTTTTCATGTCTCCCTATTGAAAAAGGCCATTGGAGATCACACTCCCATGCCAGCACTCCCTGATTGCACTAATGAAGGCGTCCCAAAGGTTCAGCCTTAGGCCCATTCTCGAACACAGGACTGTCAACAGAAAAGACCAGTCCATCCAACAAGTTAAGGTAGAATGGACTAATTTACATCTTGATGAGACCATTTGGGAGGATCTCTCCTTCCTTCAATCTCAATTTCCAACTTTGAACCTTGAGGACAAGGTGGCTCAAGGAGGGGAGGGTATTGTCATAACCCAAAATGAAATGGGCTAGCAAGAGGAAGAAAAGGATCCAGGAGCACTAAGAGGAAGCCCATCCAATGGAGCATTGAATATTAGCCTGACATTAGTGAAATGGGAGCCGGTTCAGTGATGAAGCCCAACCCAGCAAAGCCTTGAAGGAGTCCCTAATGGAAGTTAGCGGTAGGAAGCTTCTAAAAGCTGGCTATGTGAATGAGCTGTGACAGGCGAACAGATAAGGCAGTTGCCAGCTACTTTGCTATTATTTGTTATTCTGTTATCCTTATACTATAATAGGCAAAGTTAGTTAGAAAGTGTAGTCATTATTGCTGATATGGCAGGCATAGTTGGAAGAATAGAGATTTTTTATTGGCATTCACATTGAGGTGTTACAACCATTATATATATTAATGATGTAAAGAGAAACGGTATGCATGAATGAGAATTATAGCTTTAATTTCCCTGCAAAAATGCTTCTCTCTGGATTCTCAGTCTCTTTCTCCTCTTCTTCCCTCTTTTCTACATGAATTCTTCTTCTCTCTTACTCTTCTCATCTCTTATCTTCTCTTAATTCTTCTGGTTCGTTTGATCTCGTCTTGAGGTCATTACAGTTCAATTAAATGTACTAATTAATTAAAAATGTACTTGTAAAAAAGAAATTTCCAGGACTGGATTTTGAAAATGTTTGATGTGACTATGGGTATTTAATAAATGTCATGACAAAGTTTAAAAATGTTGAACTTTGATATTCTTCAATATCCTCTTCTATATAATTCTGCATGCTCAAAATCCAAAACAAAATACAGCATTCAATAATTTGTGCATTCACTTAATTAAACAACTCATATGCCCTTTACTTTTTAAATTTGGTTGGTTTTTAATGGCATCAATTGCACGGCAATAATGTAATATTGGTAGCCCTTAAGTAGTGTAGATATCATACAAAAGGAGGGCAATGGGACCCTGACTTTGCAAGCTTTGAAACGACAAGTGATTGAAGTTATTGCTATTCTTGCATAAAGGTGGACCAGACAAAGACTTCCTGTTGAGAGTAGATAATAGTACTTGTCCTCAAGGAGCTTCAGGATCACCATATAATTTGAATTACCCTCCTATGACTACTATTTTCCAACCGGACGAGTCTCTGATAAAACTCGTTTATGCATGATAGGGATGATGACCAAGAGGAATTTTAGTACTAAAAGAATGGAAAAACTAATAATTTGAGGTAATTTAGCTAACTTCTTATAGATATGTTTGAGAGCAGTTTTACCGTATATGCCAATGATCCCCACTTTTTTCATCCATTAGTTCTCTATAGAATGCTATGTTTTTAGCTCTGTTTCTGCAACTTCTTCTTGTCTTTATGCTCATGTCTCATTATTTTTCTTTTGTGCTTCTGCTGCCTCTTCTATCCTCTCTTCTCCTCTCCTCTCCAAATCTCCAACATAATGCCTCCGGATCTTCTCCAAATTAATCATTTAGACATCTCAATTGAAGAAAATACCAATTTATCACCTCAATTATTCAATTTCATATCAATTTGGCACTTTTTGCTTACTTGGCAAATTGTGGGACATACACCATCATGTGAGTGCGAGAGTCAAACAAAATCAGGTCGATCTGATATAAAAAAAACAAAACAAAACAAAAATCATATTATAAAACAGTCATGAACACTCTCCTCTGCAACAGGTAAAGTAAAGTTGCATTTTTTCTCTTCTGGTTGTTGTGCTTGCTTTAGAAAATGAGCTGTAAATCCCTCGTTGGAGAAGATGGAGATGAAATCGGCGGATGAAGCATCCACACGAGGGACAGAGACCATAAAAATAAGAGAAAATTTTCTCAAATTCAAATCTAAATTTTCAATCTTCAAACTAATTAAACCAAGAGACTAAGTCTGAATGTTTTCATTTGAATTCCCGTCTGGACGCGAATTGAGTTTATTTTGCATACCCTTTTGGCAATTAGTTCCATAGATCCTAAAATAAAAATTCATAGGAAAAAAGGTTAAAAATTAATTCAGGTAGTAACTCTATCCAGAATAATAAAGATCAAATTCAAATTTCATTTTTAAGTACTCCAAATTTTCATTCCTATTCCAGAAAATGAGGGAAAAAAAAAAGATAATCAATGAAAATTCATTAACTTATCTCAATTGAAATTGCACAATTCAATACCTTATCCCATACAAGAACATGAAAATTTTTGACTTGGAAAACTTCATCGATATGATGGATAAAGACAACAACAACAAGCTATCACAAACAATTAATTCCCAACCAAAAATCAGAACTAAAATTCAAGCAGATACAATAGGTAACAAGGTTATGTAGAGAAGTCACCAAATATCGCTACTGTTTGTGTAAGAAGACCGTCTTCTGGGTGTTCCAATCCGGTTCAGGTAAGAACATAATGAATCTTAATCATGATCACGAAAAAAAAAAATTCCCTCAATTAGACCACATTAGACCTTCCAATTGCAGAATTTGAGGAAACTGGTCTCTGTTGAAAACTGCTGAAAACCACAAACAACAGAGCTTCTGTTCAAGCAGCCACAGTTTGCTAAAATTCGATCCTAATCGATTACCCGATTGCTTTGGATAAATCAGAAAATACTCCCCTCTGTTTTTTTTTTCAATCTTGTTTTGTGTGTTAGCTGATGAAAATTGACGTTGCCAAGCTCATTTGTAGTAGGATGGAGTGAAGATACCACTAGCACCAATCATCCATGTCTCTGGCCTTGGATTCTCATGCTTCACATCCCCAAACAAGTCCCGTATTGGAATTAATGGAAATGGTTGCATAGTCTACTTTCTTCTCTTTCTTATGGCTGAAAAAACTTGTAAGATATATGAACAAGTCAGGTATAAACACATGGATATGCAATTCTCAATTAATAGAACCCCCATAATATAGAGAAGTCATTCAAATTCGTTTTCAAAAACAGAATTCATCTTGATGAGAGAGTTCATAAAGATCAAAATAGAATATGCATGTATTATTCGACAAACTTTGTTCTCAGGATATACATAAGCTAAAACAATTACTGAAAGCAAAAGATCAATCGTTCATTAATCCTGTGATGAGAACAACAGGAGCAACACATTTCATTTCTTAATTGCTCCCCATGAAATAACGTTAATGGATATATTGATGCCTTTTCCACAATGAATTAGGTTGAAATTGGGAATTTATGCAGGCAACTTTTTGGATTTTTCACTAATACTAAGCAAAAAGGGACACCAGTTACTAGAAAAAATAATAATGGTAATGTCTTGTAAAGCTTATAGCTGAGAAACATACTCCTCTAACTCATCTAGATATATATTTATACATATACCTGAACAATGTGACTTCGACCACATTACTTGGTCACCACAATTTTGCTGGCTCAGTTACTTATTTTTTGGGAAGTCCATTCTAGCCAAATCCGAGCGCCTGTAAATCAAAAACAACATCAGCAAATTGAAGAGTGTATTAAAAAATCTGATAGAATTTGCAAATTCAAAAGTAGATCCCTAAGCTCTTAATATTAGCTAGAGCTAGCACATGGCATATAATTTGAATTACTCTTTCTCATCCTTTACGGATTATTTGCCCAAGGTGTTGGATCCAAATTTTGTACACAAAGTATACAGCATACAAAATAATGAAATAGAATATATGCTGACCTATACGGATTTTCTTGTTCAGAGATGGTTTTTATATTTAATAAAGCTATAATACTAATAGATTAGCTCTAAAAATTCAATCCAACGAGAAAAGTTCTGCATTATTGCTAATTAGCTCCTATATTTTACGTCTTCTGCAGAATGATCCAACACAATTTTTGAAATTGATAAATTTCTATTGGCACATCTAATTACAAAATGTAATTAATTAAGCTGGGAGATACCTTGCTTTTCTATGCTTCTTGTTGCAACACAGAGTACTTCTTGCCACAATTCCCTTTTTTTGGACCATATTATTATTTGCAAAATGCGAGGTCCCCTTGCCATCTACCTTCAAGTGGAAAATTATCAATAATCATGTGGAACTTCAGCCTTATTTGAGCTCATCCAATATCCTTTCTTACTATTTCAGGTACCCTTTCCATAAACAATGCTTGAATGGTGCTATTGAGGCTGCCTTCCCATTCCCACTCATACTCCTTCACTCCTGTTTGAATTTGGTTAAGCTTTGGCGTGTTGAGGACTTGAGCAAATATCTTCAAGTTGGGACATTTTATAACAAACAATTCTTCCAAACGGGGGAAATCAAACAAATTCTTACTTGAACAAAAACTAGTGAGGGATGGTAGATCATCAAGTACCAAATATTCTAGTTGAAGGAAGCCTATTTCTTCTTCCTTTCCATAGCATTCACCCACTACTATTTCTTGCATCATTTTGCATCTCCCAACATACATTTTTTTGAGTTGCACTAGACTCTTACTTGTTGAGGCACTTATCAGATTTATCAATCCATCACATGTTGACACTTGTAAAAATGTCAAATTTTGGAAATTCACATTGGGTGGCACTAGAGTTTTCAATTTGCTGCATTTCCATACTTGTAATACTTGCAGGTGTTGAAAAACAGAGACTCTTCGAGGGTCATCATCATGCACCACATGTTTGAGATTTGACAACTTAGAGAGAATTATTTTTCTCAACCTTGGTAGTAACTCATACTCATGATGATTGTCCAATCCATCAATGATTATTTCTTCCACCAAAAAATCACTCAGAACAAGCTCTTCAGTAGTTGGGAAACTGTTAGATGGAAAAGCCAATTCAACGACCTTCAATTTGGAGGCAAAATAAGGTTGATTGATGCCATTCAATTTGTGCTTGATAATGTGCCAGTCTATTCTCAGTTCTTCTAACATTGGCATTACAATCTATAAAACCAAAAAAAAAGAAAAAAAAAAAGATAAAACGTTACTTTTCATAATGGACTGATTGCAAATAACTAGGAATGCAAAAGCCTTAATGACACACATATGCAAAGGAATCTTATTGGCAGGCAATTCAAGAGATTAGTTATATATTAATATTTCAAAAAGGAAGTACTGGACAAACCTCTTGGCGCTCTTGCATGCCTATTATTTGTTCCCTAAGTTCTTCTTCATCTAATCTTGCATTCTGTTCCCTTGAGAGTTCTGGGAACATGAAATCTCTCATGCTTGGACAACCTTTTATGCTACTCTTTTTAAGTGAAGGGAGTCTTATCTTAGGCAATTTTGTTTCCTCTGTTTCCTCTTCTTTTATTATTGCCTCCATCATTGTACAATTTTCTACTTCTATCTTTTCAAGTTCAAAGAGGGATGAGGCCATGGATTGAGTAAATGCATATTTCAAGCTGCTACAATTCTGCACTTTAAGCAGCTTAAGCTTCGGTAATTTTGTTTTCTCTGCTTCCTCTTCTTTTATTATTGCCTCCATCATCTTGCAATTTCTTATTTCTATATTTTGAAGTTGAAAAAGGGATGAGGCCATGGATTGAGTAAATACATATTTCAAGGTGCTACAATTCTGCACTTTGAGCAACCTAAGCTTTCTGAAATCAAACATTCTGATAGGAACTTTATTCCATAGTTCACTCAACTTAGGTAGATTAATCAACTGCAATTTCCTTAATTCTGGCAAAAGAACATGCCCACCTTTAACAGATACATCTGCCAAGTCAAACACCAGTTGGACTGAGTCACAGTCTCTTACATATAAGTGGCTCAATTTGTTCAAGAACTGCAGTTGATTAGTTGATATAGCTTTTGAAGAAGATGAATCTTCAATCACAAACCAGTTATATGCATTTTGGAGGACCTTTCAATCCCAAAAGACAAAATTATTAATATGAGAACTAACATTAATATGGGAAATTAATATGAAAAATAGAAATATGAATACACACCTTTTTTCGAAAACATTGAGATGCTATGGTCGCATTGAGATTTCCTTCCCAATACTGTACATCATCCTTATATTTCGAATGTCGTACTCCTCGTAGTTTTGGTGAGCTTAAGACTCCACCACAAAAAATCTTCATTCCTAAGCAATCTTCAACAATTACTTCTTCTAACAATGGGAAATGGAATATATAATTCCCTGAGCAAAAGCTGTAAAGTGTAGGTAAATATCGAAGCTCCAAATATTTCAGGTGATCGAAAATAATCTCATGCTCTGGATCATTTCCATTGTTTGCCACAATTTCTTTCATCATCTCACAAAATGTAATTCTCAATTCCATGAGGTGTACCATAGTTTTAGCTGTTGATGTTGTTATCAAGTTTTCCAAATGATCACAGTGTGCAACATGCAGAGTCATCAAATTTTGGAAAGAAACTGAGGATGACGCATCTATGTTCTTCAGGCGAGCACAAAACTTAACTGTCAAGTATTTTAGTGAAGGAAAACATTGAAGCTCCAAACATCTCAACTCAAATGCTGCCACATCATCAAAATTCAAATCGCACAGTTGAAATATCTGATCTATTTTAGAACAATTGTATATATCCAAGTCTTCTAATCTTTGGAATCTTCCAACCACATTAGCTGAAAACACAACTAATAGATTCCTACAACTTTTAATTCTCAAAGATTTAAGTTTGCACAAGGAATCAATTGTGGGTTGACTGTACCATATATGTTCCAAGTTCTCCATTTTAGAGACTCTCATTATCTGCAAATTTGGAAAAGCAACCTGCAAATAATTTTATGTAAATATATGGTTAAAAATCAACGAAAATTGATTAATGGTGTTGGCCAAATTTAGGTAATACCTCAAAGTATTAACCGGGTAAGTTTTGAACAAATTATATAAAATTCACTTGAGGTTTTTCAAATTAAAGTCATAAAAAAATTTTAAAAAACTAACAGTTTACTTTTTTATCGTTTGAGATAATACCTATTCATTTAACACTGTATGAATTTTAAACATTGTACTGCAACATAACACATGATTTTCTATTTTTGAGATGTTTCTGTGTGAATTTTTTAGGGTTATATGTACATTTTAATGATATTTTATAATAATTTAGAGTTTATTCTCATTGATAATGATTGTAACTATTGTGCAACCAATACGTTCAAGCTGCAACCTTTCTAATTGTTATCTCAAACAATATTTTTATTAAATTATAAAGGGAGTAAATTGTTACTTTTTTAAAAGTTTATTTTTTGACTATAATTTATTAAAATCTCAAGAGGACTTCCTGTAATTTGTTCTATTTATTAAAAATTGTGGCATAAATAATGTAATTGCTAAAAAGTATTTTTGATAAACTCTACCCGTATATGACTTAGAACATGTTCTAATTTACCCAACTCATATATTTTAAAATATATCTATTACTTTTAATACGGTAAATTTTTAGAAATTTTTTAGAAAATAAATAATTATTCTCTAACAATTATTTTCTTTTGACTAATTAAAACTTAATTCAATATAACCTTAAAATTTTCTCAATTAATGAAAGGGCGAGTGTAAATTTAAATGTGCAAATAAAAACTGAAATATATTATTAAAAATAATCCAAATAAATTATTAAGATGAGTAAGCATATCACCGTATTATTGAAGAGGGATTGGATGTCACAATTGTCACATCTGTTTGAAATATTGCTTCCAATATTTCTCAACTGATGACATTCTCCTATCTCCATTTTGTCAAGTGATTGAAATTCAATAGAACAACCATCACTGAATTTTTTCAAATTTGGAAGATCAGCAAGGCGAAGGAAGTCCAACTTAGGAAAAACAATCCTATTGATGCTCTCCTCTACAAGTATTATCTCTTTCATAGAGTAACAATTTTCTACCAAGAGCGCTTTCAGTTGCAAAAGAGTTTTAACAGTTGAACTTTTAAATAAATACTTTAACATCCCACATTTCCTCACGATCAAGCTTGTTAAATTGGGAAAAATAACCTGTTTATAAAATGTTTCATTTCATGATCAAGTGTTCCAACAATAAATGAAATAATAACATATATTTTTAGCGCACACATAGACAGTTATTAGAATTTATTCTGTATCAAAATTAATTTGGAAGAAATTTGTTTAGTACATTAGGAAATATTGCAATATTTTACGTTATATTTAGAATTCTGATTAAACAATATATAATGAACAGCATAATTAATCTATTAAAATATTTTTATTAAAAAATACATATTGACATGTTAGTGTAAGAAATTAAGTATCATGAGTAACACTAATACTTGGAATAAAAAGTTAAATTTCAAAACATTAAAAACCTTAAAAGCTAGCTCGATTTTAATTATGAAAAATTGAGGTTTTCAATTTTTTTTAAAATAATATTTTCTATAAATTTCAAATTTTGATATTTAAAATTGAAATGCTTAACTTTAATTTTGGTTTTACCGAACAACTATAGGCAATCAAGTAAATAACTGCTGCAAAATTTGGATCGGATTAATATACTTTTAACTTTAACCCCTAAGATGATTTTACGTATTTCTTCTTAGAAAATTAACAAATCAATAACTCATTGACAAAAAAATTTTAAATTTATTCTATTTGGGAAACATGACAAATTTGATTTTTTCATTTTTCATTTTTTAATGCCAAAACTTTGATGTGAAATCAATATTATTTATATATCTTTCTTAATATGATATGCATAATAAATTAGACATTTTATAACTTAGAATAAATAAATTTAGTGCATAAAAAAGGGAAAAGAAAAATAAGCTAAAACCTTTCAAATTTCACATGAGAAGGCAAAACTAATAATGTAAAGGATGCCATTCGATCACCTGGTTATTGTAATTGCCATCTTCACTTCCTTCACTAGTAATAGCTTCCATATTGTCACAATATTCCATCACCATTTCTTGAAGCTGTAGCAAATATATGGCAGAGGAATATGATAAGAGATTCTTCAACTTACGGCATCCACTGACTTTTAAAGTTCGGAGTTTGCTAAAAGATCTAATTGCAAGTTGATCATGGCAAATCTCCTTCAAGCTGTTTAAATTAAGCAAAGACAATGTCTCTAATGCTGGAAAGACAGGAGCCCACATTGTTGAGTCGATGATATGTGTAATGACATTATGATTTTGAATATGGAGATGCTTCAATTGTCGACATTCTTTCCCAACTAAATCATATAATCCATTTTCAATTCCTATAACCTTATCCAAGTATAAAGCTTCGGTCCCACCCAACAACTCTTTAATCCCATGGTCCATATGAATACTTGTCTTTAGCGTAAACTTTAGCCATCTTGTGCTTCCATTTTCCTCACCCCAATAAAATTCATTGCCTATGCATATTTTATACCTTTTCAACTCACTAGAGAAGAGGAAATTAGGCATTTTCTTGGCATCAATCACTTGTATCTCTAAAGTTGTCAAGTGAGACAATTCGTCTAACTCCCCAACACTTACGTTCCCATCCACATCCCAGTTGACAAAACTATTACCCATATATAACTCTTCTAAAAGAGACAACTTAGACAAGACATTTGCAGGAAAAACTTTGAGTTGAGTGCAATTGGTTAAATCTAACAACTTTAGTTGACTCAATTGCTCTATTTGTTTAGGCAACTCAACTATATAGGATTCTGCAAAACAAAGAAACTCTAGCTGTTTCAACTCTCCTATGATGGTTACATCGTCCAACAGGCATCCATGCAAATGCAAGGAATGAAGGTTTGTTGGGAAATGAAGAGATGTAGGCAGGGACATAAAAAGGCTGTCTATCAAATTTAGCACTTTGAATTCCCTAAAACCCTCAAAAAATAAATCAGAGTGTCTCAAATAAGGATCTTTGCTGAAAAGTGAAAATAAATTTGCCTTTGGGAATTCTAGACTTTGAGAAAACTCGATTATATCACAGTAAGGCCGAGCAATCCTAGTGCAATCCCTACTTTGCCATTCCCTGAACCCTTTCACACTAATACCATAAAATGCATGTTGCTCTTTGGTTGCAATAGAGCAAGCAACATCTAGAACAACATCGTGCATTTTCACATACCCATTCATGTCCCCGGCTAGCAATAAGCTCTCCGTTACGAGATTTTCGACCATTTGAAATAATCTTTCTCTTGCATCTTGCAGCCAAGTGATGTTTCCAAATAAACCCAGCCCCATAGCATAAGTTAGCAAGTGGTTGACCGAAATATTAGGTTCCCAAAATGAAGCACAGAGCAAGAAAAATGACTTTACCTCGTTGCTGGGCAGACTCTGGTAGATAGACTTGAGAACTTTGTGCACTTTTCCATGTAATTCTTCATTTCCAAAATCAAATAGCTTCTTCAAGGTATCTCTCCTTGCACTTGACTCTCTATTTTTCAAATATGTTGCAACTATGATTACTAAGAGAGGCAAGCCTGCACATCTTTCAACAACTTCGCTTGCTATAGCTTGGAATTCTGGATGTTTAGCTTCACCCATAGTCATTTCGAATAAACTCCTTGCCTCGTCTTGATGTAGAACGTCAAGCATGAAATCTTTTTTTGTGCCCATTTCAAAACATAATACATCCTTTCTTCTCGAAGTTAGCAATATTTTGGATCTTTCGAGTTTATCGCCAAAAGGAATTCCTACAGATCTCAAATCAAGTTCTGTCCAAATATCATCGAGAATGATGAGTATCTTATAAGACTTCAACCTCTTATACAATCGACTTGCTCTCCCAGCAGGTACTTCATTCACATCAAATTTCAGGCCCAAGAAATCAGCTATTTCTCCTTGGATTCTTCTTATGTCCGGTGTCTGAGAGACAGTAACCATGACCACAAAATCGAATAACTCTTCTTCTACAGCTTTCCTATATACCTCCTTCGCTATTGTGGTCTTTCCAATGCCTCCCATACCATAGATCCCAATCATGTGAAGAAAGGGACCTTTGAGCGCATCCATAACTTGGTTCAGGATCATCACTCTTGATGGCAAGGCTTCCCTACTATAAACAAATGGATCCAAAACCATTTTGACTGAATAAGAGTAAGAAAATGAGAGAGGGAATAAAGAAAAGAGAATAGAGAAAAATTGACGGAAGACGGAAGAGAGCAGTATAGAGTAGATGAAAGAGAAAAGGAAAGATGAAGAAAAGCTTGAGGAAATAGAAATTGAAAAGCAAGAAAATCAGTGATAACAATAAAGAATTTGTAGAATGGCCCTGATGGAATGAGTGAACACTTGATGATGGAAGAAGAAGTATGGACAAATAACTTGTGGGTTTAAGTGAAGAGTGAATAGGAAACGGTGGAGAATTGAAGGCAATTGATTGATACAGAATGGGAAATTAAAAAAAAAAAAAGAAAAAGAAAATGAAGAGTGGGGAGTATGGAAGAAAATAAAATGACTAAAACTCTACTAATTAAATTAAAAGAATACTGAATAAACTTAACAACAATGCAAATGATTGTATATTTTATTTATTCTTAATTCTACTAATTAAATTTTTAATAGAAATGAATATAGAAAGTTCAGAATAATATATTAATGCATCAACATGGCGTGCATATCGAACAAAGGGTGGGCAATGGGACCCTGGCTTTTAAAGTGCTAGGTTGCAATTATTGAAGCTGAAGTCTGCATCCTTGCTAGGAAACTGATAAAACATGAGAAATTATACAGGCAGACAATTTTAATATATGCAATTGTTGTTGATAAGGACCAAATAAGCATCTTTCTCATGATAAGGTTTTCATTAGTTTTTTTTCTATTTAATTTGCAAGTTTTTTTTTTTTTGGTGAGTGTTCTTATCATTACGAAGAAGATGCCCAGCTCCAGAAGGGGCTCCTTATGAAGATTAATACCACATCCATGCTTTAAGGACTAAGTAGCAAGGAAATCAGTCACTTGATTACGCTCCTTGTGAATGTGTCTCATTTGAATTTAATTCCACCATTTAACTTTTCATCTTCCTTTGGTACCGAATGTAGGGGGTGAGCGTCCTATATAATAACACTATATATATATATATATATATATATATATATATATATATATATATATATATATATATATTGTAAAGAAAAGTAAAAGGGCAAGGCAATGGGACAAACTTACTGAAGATAACTCTTCAACTTTTTTATTTTTATGATAAATTTCCAACTTTTCTTCCACTTTATTGGGGGTTACTTCACCTTTATTTTGTCTGCCATTATAAAAAAGTTAACTTGGAAGAAAATAATATCTTGTGAAATGGACATTAAAACATTAGAAAGCCTTGATTATAATCCAGACTGATTGTTTCTAACAACCAAGAAACCTTAGAACTGGCAGAGAGGAGAGTAAAAAATCTTATTTGTCATAACCAGCAAAACCTTTGTTTTGACTGATAAGGAATAATCTTTGTTTTGCTAACTGCTTCAATTTTATTGCAGAACTGAACGTGCCTATACATAGGGTCACAAGCAAATAACAATACAATATATATTATTGTAATGGGTTAGGTCATGATTATTGCCTAAATTAAATAACATAAACATAATGTTTATTGGTTGGATTTCCTATCCAGAAGGGTCTTGCATTGCTGTCTTCGATCTCCACTAAAAGCGGGTTCTACATGTATAGCTACTTTCTAATCATACCATTGACTTTTAATTTTTAGGTTTCAAATTAAGCCCTCTTTTCATTCATCTCTATATTGGTTGAATTTATAAATTTTTGAGAAAAATTTTTTTTCTCCTGTTTTTCTTTTTTTTTTTTGTTGAATTAGAATCATGTAGCTACTAACAAAATAAATTCAAAATCATAAATTGAAATAAAAAAAAATAACAATGTGAGCATTAAATTAACTAGTAAGTTATAGAGGTAATATTAAATCTTTCTACAGAATACGATATGCGGACAAAGACGCATAGAAGTTGGTGAATAATGAATACAAACATTTGAATGTGGTGGGCCCGTCGTCACTCGTCATCATACCAAAAACAAAAGAACCTTTTACATACTGTTTCCAGCTATGGACTACGGCTTGTTTGTTTTTATGGCCATTTGTCTCCATAATAATTCCACCGAGGTGCCATAAACAACCATTTTTCCATTCATTTGAAGATAGAGCTTTGGTTGTTTCGAGAGATCAAGAAATGAAAGAGCAAAGAATGAAACATCCTCGACTTGTTTTACTTCGAATACCACTTCAAGGCCACATTAATCCCATGTTTCAACTTGTTTCCATTCTTTATTCAAAGGGTTTCTCAATCACAATTGCTCACCCCCAATTTCAACTCTCCTAATCCATCAAATTATCCTCAATTCAACTTCCTCTTTATACCAGCTAATCTATCAGATCAAGAAATCTCTTCTGCAGACAAAATTTTGCTTCTAAATGCCAATTGCCGAGAACCTTTCCGAGATTAATTAACTAAACTAATTCAACAATAGGAGACCAAGGATGAAATTACTTGTAGCACTTACGATGAAATGTCATACTTCGCAGAAGCTGCTGCTCATAATCTGGAGATTCCAAACATCATATTCCGCACTACCAATGCTATTACATTCCTTGTTTGCAGCAGTCCTAGTTTCCAACTCAGGGCACAAGGTCGCATCCCCTTACCAGGTGCATTTTTAGATATTCTGGTTACAGCCAAGTAAGGTTTCTCCAGCTATTATAGAGAAGTAATTCTATGGTTACAGCCAATTATAGATATTAAATCCTTCTGCTATAAACCGCAGGATCCTACATTGCTTCAACCAGCACCAGAGCATCCTTTACTCAGACTCAAGGATCTTCCCATTCAAATTTAGGGTCAATACAGAGTTTCTTTGAGCTTATCTCTCTTGTAATGAAAATAAGAAGATCAAGGCCATCATTTGCAATACCATAAACTACCTTGAAGAGTCATCATTATCACAGCTAAACAACAGCTCCATGTTCCAATCTTTGCAATAGGACCTATGCACAAAATTGTTCCTGTATCATTGCTCTGTAGCTTGCTAGAAGAAGACAGGAGCTTCATGTCATGGCATGACAAACAAACTATCAATTCTGTCATCTACATAAGCATAGGAAGCATAGTTAAAATGACAGAGAAAGAATTAGCTGAAATGGCTTGGGGATTGGACAACAGCAAGCAACCTTTCTTGTGGGTGGTTCAAAGCAGACTGAAGCATTGCCTCAAGGATTTAAAGAAACCGTTGAAGAGAGAGGTTGCATAGTGAAATGGGCACCTCAAAAGGAAGTTATGGCACATGAAGCTGTGGGAGGGTTTTGGAGCCATTGAGAATGGAATTCAACACTACAAAGTATATGTGAAGGGGTTCCATTAATATGCAGACCAAGCTTTAGGGACAGAAAGTGACTGCAGGATTTGTAAGTCAAGTATGGAGAGTGGGTTTGTGTTACATAGTAAATGGGTAGAACTCACTCCCAAAAACCGATTCAAAGAAGTAGGGCGCCTAAATACTTTATAATATGGTCTCAGCCTACTCATTTTACCGATGTGGGATATTTCACACATAACAATTCACCCCTCTTAGGGTCATCGTCCACAGTTACGTCGCGGACCCCGTGACTTTGCGGATCCCCTCCCTTAACGGGGTAACAACCCTTCCTCAACAGGCTCATCCAAGGAACGAACTGCTCTGATATTATTGTTATGTGGTAAATGGGTAAAACTCACTCCCAAGGAAACTAATTCAAAGGAGGAGGATGCTCACATGCTTTATAACTTGATATTAGTCCACTCATTTTACCGACATGGAATATTTCACACATAACAATATTGTTACGACCTGAATTCCCGTAAATCAATGTCACACTCACACACTTAGCAGGCTTACCCATATAAGCTCAGAGGGTACATTAGACTCATAAGTAAGAAGACCTCATGTTCCATTAAAAGGAATTTCCAAAAGTCGCATATATTTTCCACACTTAAAAACCACACACTCTCCATATAGTTGGTCAATGTGGGATCGTAAGATACCCTCTCCCATCGACAGCTAATGACTATGATGGCTCGTCATCCAATTGCGGCTTCTCTCACATCTTCAATTTATGCTTGGCAACGGGGCGAGGCAGGGGATTGATCCCCGTCCCTGAGGTAATGAGGAATCCTTGTCCCCGTCCCCCGTTACACTAACGATGATAGATTTTCCCCCATCCCCGTAGGGATCTCCATTCCCTAAAGTAATTTTTTTAATTTAAAAAATAACATATAATAAATGATTAAATTAATTCTATAATCAATTGGTAAAAAATAGGATCTTATCGATTTATTTATTAATCAAACGATTTTTAAACGTGTCAACGTGATTAAATATGATTAATTATATAATTAGTCTGACCAATTTAATTATCAACCAATCAAATTATTTATAATTAATTGGTTGAAAAGATTATCAACCAATCTAACTAATTTATTATTAAACCAGTTAATCAATCACCATTTAATTTTATTGAACTGATTAATGAATTTCACATAGAAAGTTTTTGGATCATTTAATTTTAACAAATATATATATATATATATATATATATATATATATATATATTAATTATCGGGTTGGGGTGGGGAATATCATCCCCGTCCTTGCCCCGCCCCGCCCCTGCCCTGCTCAACAAGGGAAAAAAATTCCCCATCCCCACGGGAGCTCAATCAGGGTAAATCCCTGTGGGGAACGAGAATTCCACACCCCACTGCCAAGCCTACTTAAATTCCTTTCTTGAGTCGCCTTCCACAAACTGGATTGACTTTGATATCAATTGTTACGACCTGAACTCCCATAAGTCCAAAATTGCACCCACACACTTAGAAACATAAGATTGAACAATTGATACCTTTCAAGACCAGAGGGTACATTAGACCCATAAGTAAAAAAATTATATGTTCTGCCAAAAAGAATTCCCAATAATGACAGATATCTTCCACACTTATAAACCACCAACTCCCCATATAGTTGGTTAATGTGGGATCGTAACAGTTTGTAATTGGAGAATGAATTAGAGAGAGGAAAGAGAGAGAGAGAGAGAGAGCAGTGAAAAGGTCGATGGTTGATGAAGAAGGGCAGGAAATGAGACACATGGCAATGAAGTTGAAGCAAAAAATTGAACAGGAAATAAGAGATGGTGATTCTTGTTATGATGCCTTGAAAGACTTGGTAGAGTTTATTATTAGATAATTTTCACTCTTAAAAATAGAAAGGAAACTATGGAGCAGTATCTTGGTTTTATTTTATTATACATTTCATTCAAGTGATATTATGAATTGGAGTACTAAACGGGGTCTAATTTTATAGTTTCGTCAAACTAGTGGATAACCTTAATGTCCCCTAAAAATACAAATATAAGTCAGACAAGGCACAACTAATAGAGTAAGAAATTTGATCTAGTATCTACCTAAAGGAAAGATGCCTTGTACATGAAATGAAACCATTAGTTGAAAGAAGGTTTCTTCTCAATCAACAGCATGAAAAGAACTAGTCTATAAACTGTAAAAATGCAGAATCATACAATTTTAAGAATCATGAAGATCACAGTAAAAAAGAAGAACCAGCTATGTACAATAAAAAAATAGAACTTATAGAGTTAGAACCAGCAAAATCTTTGTTTTTAACTAACAAGGAAGTATCATAAAGAGGAAAGCCCAGAGCAGAGTGGCAAAAGTATTATTTCAAAGATAGTGCTGGAAGTTTCACTTTAAACTTGAATTATGGTGCCTGATAAAAGTTTGTTCAATCTTATGTTTTTTATGTTTTGTCCTTCCTTCAAAATTTAGAAGAAGAATCCAAGTAACATAGTTGGAATTCAAATCTGAAAGGAGAAAAAAAATAAAGAAAAGTACTATTTCTATTTGCATCAAAAGGAAACACTGTCAACACTGTTATCTACTTTAATTTCCAAGCACAACCTATACAGTCTTCAACAACCTTCTTTCAGATCAAAGTAAAAAAAAAAACAGCTGGAGCAGAAAAGTATGAATTAATATAAATATAGCTGATAAGAATGTGGATTCCTAACTTCGCCCCAAAAGCGCGCTCAAAGGGGAAGGTTTGAATCCAGCCTTATAAACCAGTCAAGGAGTTCCTCCCCAACCGATGTGGGACGCATCATCCCCACCACCTTAAGACCCCGACTGCCTCGGTCGGCAATCTATCGTAACCCGAAAGGACACCGGTGTACAGGGCTGGCTCTAATACCAAATGATAAAAATGTGGACTCCTAACTTCGCCTCAAAAGCGTGCTCAAAGGGGAAGGTTTTAACTCAACCTTATAAACCAGTCCAGGAGTTCCTCCGCAACCGATGTGGGACGCATCAATAGCAATGTTAGTTTCATAGGCGTCCAATGGGTTATCTATGTAATAGAATTGCACCGCAAAGAACTGGCAGTCAATGTAAATAACAAACATTTATCTTGATAATAAGAAAATTCGAATATTTTTCCTTGTACCATGCTTCACATGTGATTACTGGTGCTCGTTGAATTCTCAGTATACCAGAGCTATATCTCACACAGACATATGGAGGATAAAGGAAAAGGTCAAAAACATATGCAAAAACCAGCAAGATTAGTTAAATCACCCAATTCTTATAGAGTTTACTAGATTAATTGAGTCAAACTGGAATTAATTTAAAGATCATCCATAATCAATTAGTTGAAACAACTAACTAATTTTGAGTTCCCCACTCAGAGTTCTTTGTTTGCTTTAGTAACTATGTCGTTTCAATACATATATATCCTTGCTAAAGTACAGTTTGCAATTACTAAACTATCCGAATACTGATATCAGCATCATCAATTACAACAACCAAATCCCTAATTAAAGGATGAATATGTCTTTGTTTCAATTTTATCATAATCAAAAGTAAAAAGCTCTACAAGTAAATCTAATAAAGGAGCGGACCTTAAAGATTGCATGATTTACAATAGCGATCGGCCTTCTTCTTGACGCCATCATCCAAAACATCCTCCAAGGATTTGAAATTGGAATTGCCATCATAACCGAACTTCTTCGCTTCCACAGGGAAAAGCTGCTCGTATTTAAGGTGCTTGGCAGCGTCGATTGTGTAACCCTCTCCGGTACCAACAACATCGCCGGAAATTTCAATATTTGTTGTTCCTTCCGAGTCGGCATCGCCTTCAACCTTGTTGATCTTGTTTTTCTTCTTCTTCTTCTATTTCTTGTCGATGGCTTTGCTGGTGGTTGCTAAGCTTCCTCCCTTGAAGATTAGTCTCCCTCCTTTCACCCTCTCGTATGCGGCCGACATCGTCTCGGACATTCACAGTCACAGTCACAGATTCTCTTCGATCTCGGCTCTTCAGCTCTTGTTTTTGGCTTCAGGGATATTATGATATCATATACATGAACTTGCTTTTCTTCCGTTTCTATAAAGGAATGAATTATGCAATTGCCCCTTTCCTTTCTCACTTTTCACATTTTTGAGGATTAGGTCCTTCAATTATTACTTTTTTCAAGGAAAACCCATTATTAATTTATTGACCCCTTGCGTTTTCAATTTTTCTAATGTCAGTCTCTGATATTTTATTTAATTCAATCAAGTCTCTCACTTTTTACTTTCAGTCACATTGATCATATTGAGCCCATCACGTTTTGTTTGTTCATATCAAATCCTTTGCATTCTATTTTTAGTCACATTCAACCACTAATTAGATTTTGTTATATTATTATATTTATCATTGCATTTTTGATATGGTATTCTAATTAATTGCTGCTTTTTTTTTCAATTTTTTCTAGTTTTCAAATAAAATGTCAATGGCTCAAATTTGAAAAAAAAAAATCATAAGGCGCTGAATTAGGTTTAGGCCTCTTTTATATCAAGTAATCAATGGAGATTTTGTATTAACAGTATCCATAGAAAGAAAAAATAGGCATATTATGCTTTTACTTGTATCAAACTGAACATAAAATTTTCAAAAAAAAACTGATCATAGCATATATCAAACTTTCAACTGCTAAAGCATATGGAACTTTATCTATCTCATCATTCTCCTCACTTATAGAAGGATTTCATTTGAAACTCAGCTTAAAGTGATTAGCAAGATGACAACTAACCGCTTTAGTTTGATCCATTTTAAATATCTGAAGTACTTTCTCAATGTACTTCTCTTGTGACAGCCATAATTTCTTGACATCTCTATCTCTGATAATCTTCATACTAAGAATCTGTTTTGCTGACTCTAAGTCTTTCATAGAAAAAGATTTACTCAATTGCTTTTTCAAGTTGTTAATTTTGGAAATATCCCGGCTAACAATCAGCATATCATTCATATAGAGCAAATGAATAATGAAATATTCATCAAAGAATTTTTGCACAAAAACACAATAGTCTGAAGTAGTATTCTCGTAGCCTTGTTTTCCCATAACGGACTTAAACTTCTTATACCATTGTCTTGGTACCTACTTCAAGTCGTAGAAACTTTTATTCAATTTGCAAACATATTCCTTTTTTTCCTTATGCTCAAAACCGTATGGTTGCTCCATGTATATCTCCTCTTCCAAGTCACCATGTAGGAAGACAGTTTTGATATTCATTTGCTCAACCTCCAAGTTAAGACTTGCTGCTAACCCCAGCACTGTACAAATATGTCATTTTTACAACTGGTGAGAAAATCTCATCAAAGTCAATCTCTTTCCTTTGGTTGAACCCATTGACAACCAGTCTAGCTTTGAATCTTGGATGAGAATTATTCTCTTCATACTTGATTCTAAACACTCATTTATTCTTCAAAGCTCTCTTGCCTTTTGGTAGCTTCACCAATTTAAAAGTTGTATTTTTATGCAAGAACTTCATTTCATCTTGCATGGCTTCTACCCATTTCTTCTTGTGTTCATCAGCCATAGCTTCTTCAAATTTTTCTGGTTCTCCCCCATTAGTGAGTAACACGAACTCATTTTCTGGATACCTTGTAGAAGGTTGTCTTTCTCTACTGCTTATTCTCAAAGGAACTGGAAAGGGCACAAGTGATGGTTGATGATGAACATCATCATTTTCAACACCATCTTCTAGGTTATTGATGAGAGCATCATTTACTTCAAGCAGATCCATATGATCTTATCTCCAATCTGTCTCAGCACTGTTGTTGGAGGAATCAATTCCAAATATATTGAGTCACCATCAGAATCAAGAGTATCCTTTTTCTTTCTAACAATATTTTCAATGGTCTCATTCTCAACGAAAACAATATCACGGCTTCTAACAAGTTTCTTCTCCACTGGATTATAAAATTTGTAACCAAGCTGATCTTGCATAACCAATAAAAACACACTATCGTATTTTCACATCTAGCTTAGACCTCTCATCCTTAGGGATGTGTACAAAAGCCTTACAACTGAACACTCGCAGATAATTATAAAAAATATATTTTCTTGACCATGTTTTTTCTAGAACATCTAGCTTTAGAGGGATACAGAGTGAAAGATTTAACACGTACACAGTCGTAAGTAAAGCTTCACCCTAAAATATTTTAGACAACTTAGTATGTGAGAGCAAAAATCTGACTCTCTCCATTTTAATTTTGTTCATCCTCTCAGCTAAGCCATTCAACTGCAGTATTTTTAAAGGCGTTGTCTAATGCTGAATATCGTATTCTTTGCAATAGATATTAAATGGTCCAGTGTATTCTCCATCGTTATCTATCCAGATGCATTTCAACTTCTTCCCAGTCTGTCTCTCAACTGAGCCATGAAATTCTTTAAAGACATTTAATACCTAATATTTTGTCTTTAAAGTATACACTCACGTCTTCTTCAAATGGTCATCAATGAAAGTCACAAAGTACTGAGCACTATACAATGACTTTGGCATTTGCCCACATAAATCTGAATGAACCAGATATAACACATTATTCATATAGAAGCAGGGGAACTTTTGAAAGCAACTCTATTTTGCTTTCCTGCAAAATAGTCAGCATATTTCTCCAAATGTACTTCATCCATTCCAGGCAACATCTTCTTCCTAATAAGGGTAGTCATCTCTTTCTCACCCATGTGACTGAGTCTTCTGTGCCATAATTCAACAATACTATCATTCTCCACAACACTCACAGTGTCGTTAGATAGCTTTGCATGCATCACATACAAGGTAGCATGTCATGTGCCTTTAGCCGCCACTAGAGAACCTTTGATAAACTTCCACTGATTATTAAAGAAGGTACTGTAGAAACCTGCATCATTAAGTCTTCCTGTAGAGATCAAGTTCGGGTGAATATCTAGAATATGCCTAACATCTCTTAAGACTAATATGGTACCATTCATAGTCTCCAGACAAATATCATATCTGCCAATAACTTTTGACAGATTATCATTCTCCATCTTCACAGCACCAAAGTCTCTTACTGCGTAGGATGAGAAGAATTCCTTTTGAAATGTGGCATGGATGGTAGTGCCACTATCAATTACCCAACTAGTCTTGTGAGATGTGAAATTGATAGTATTATCACAAACAACATTGAATTCATTTATGGTATTTGTTACATCATGATCACTGCTAACATCTCGTTTCACTTCCTTGCCTTTCTGCTCATTTTTTAACTTTCGACAGTATTTCTTGATATGACCCTTCTTTTTGTAGCAATGACATTCAATATTGTTATATTTATTTGACTTGTCTCTGCTCTTTCCTCTAGACATCTATTATTTAGGTTGTCTCCTTCCTCTAGAATTTGTAACCAAAACATCTGGTTTGTGATGAAAAATATGAGTTTTGAGATTTTCTTTTTATTTCTTCATTTAGAATACTGCTTTTTATAGACTTTGTATTAACTATACCATTAGGTGCAATGTTGGTAATTGGAATCTTCAACGTCTCCCATGACTCTGGCAGAGAACCCAATACTAGCAAAACAAAATTTTCGTCATCTAGCTTTATGCTCATTCTGGATAACTGGTTCATGATCCTTTGCATCTCATTCAGATGATCTGTTGTGAAAGTCATTTCTTTGTATTTTAACTGTGTCAATTTTGTCAAATAAAACAATTTATTGTTGCTAGTCTTTGATGCGTAAAGCTGTTCAAGCTTATTCCATAGCGTTCGGACATGAGTCTCATTGCAGATATGATTGTATACATTGTCTTCGACAAACTGTCAGATGTAACTGCATATCTGCTCATGTTCAAACTCACTCATCATCTGTCTTACCTTCGAGTTTAGTTGTAGTAAATACCAACAGATGCATTTTCTTCACAAATAGGAGATCATTTATTTTGCTTCTCCATATGTATTAATTTGTGTCATTTAAGTTGATCATCTAGGTGCCATTTGTCTCCATTTTTTAAAAAAAAAATTGGAACTCTTTCAACTGACAGTAATCCAATAAAATTTTTTCAGATGTGGAAGATTAGTCAATACTGCAACCACAGAGCATACTAATAATTTTATAGTACTGACAGATTGGTTCTGATACCACTTGTTAGGCACAGGAGGATAAATAATACAAATAATACAAAATAAAATAATCAGCAAAAAATAACATTAGCAATTTAACGTGATTCACCCTTTAATTTGGGTTAGTCCACGGGATTAATTCTGAATATTTTTCTTCCAATAATAAAAATTAATAGGTATAAAGAAAAAGTTTAGGCTAGAGGTAATACAACAGTTTTTTATAAACTCAAAAATAGTGGTACACAAGTGTTTTCCAAAAACATTCCAAAAATATTTTCCTCACTATTTTTATCATTTCCCAAATTTTGGAAAAATTTTCAAAAGCCTACTCTCATACACAGAAAAATTTTCTTTCTGAATTTTTTTCTCTCACCGGCTTTCTCAAATGCATTTGCAGTCTCAAATTGTGATATTTGAAAGTAAACAATTTGTGTCTTTTATAGGTAGATAAAAGTCCACACAAATTTCAGGAGAGCTTCAATTTTTTAACTTATGATTTTTTTTAATTTAATATATAGTGGACCCCACATTGGAGGAACTCACGGATCAAAATCTTCAACAAATGTGGCTGCCGTCCTTGACTAACACTTCCATCTCTGGTTGTTGTGAGTGCTTTAGAAAATGAGCTGTAAATCCCTCATTGGAGAAGATGGAGATGAAATCAGTGGATGCAGTATCTCCACGAGGGAGAGAGACCAAAAAAATAAAAGAACATTTTCTTAGTTTTAAATCTATATTTTCAATCTTTAAACTAATTAAACCAAGACACTAAGTTTGAATGTTTTCATTTGAATTCCCATCTGAACACGAATTGAGTTTATTTTCCATATAGCTTACCCTTTTGGAAATTAGTTCACCATAGAACCTAAAATCAAAATTCATAGGAAAAAGGGTTAATTAATTCAAGCAATAACTCTGTCCAGAACAACAAAAACAAATTTCATATTTCACTTTTAAGTACTCCAAATTTTCATTCCTATTCCAGAAAATAGGAAAAAAAAAAGATAATAATCAAAGAAAATTTATTAACTTATCCCAATTGAAATTGAAATTGCACAATTCAATAACTTTTCCCCTAAAAAAAACATGACAATTTTTTGCCATGGAAAACTTCTTCGATATGAAGGGTAGAGACAGCAACAAGAAGCTATCACAAACAATTAATCCCCAACCAAAAATCACAATCGAAATTCAAGCAGAGAACAAGAGCTAACTAGGTTATGCAGAGAAGTCACTAAATATCGCTACTGTTTGTGTTAGAAGAAAATGAATCTTAATCATGACCACAAAAAAGTTCCCACAATCAGACCACATTAGACCTTCCAATTGTAGAATTTGAGGAAACTGGTCTTTGTTGAAAACTGCTGAAAATCACAAACAATGGAGTTGTTGTTCATGCAGCTAAAGTTTGCTAAAATCCGACAATGATTATCTGATTGCTCTGGAAAATTCTGAAAAACTCCCTGGTGTTTTTTTATTTCAATCTTGTTTTGTTTGTCAACTGATGAAAATTGATGTTGTCAGGCTCATTTGTAGTAGAATGGAGTGAAGATACCGCTAGCACCAATCATCCATGTCTCTGGCCCTGGATTCTCATGCTCTGTGTGGGGAAATTACACGAATTTCCAAATAATCAGACTTATGAGAAAGCAAAAAAAAAAAGTGAAATAATAAGATACACAAATTTGATAACAGAATTCGGCCCATTAAGTTTACTTCTCTGGGCTGCTGAAAGAAGAAAAATTTACAAAATGTTTACAAATGCTCATGACTCATAATCTAATTACACCTGAAAAATTTGCTATTTATTTTCTCTCACTGAATTTTTTTCTCTATTACTTGGATTGATTTAAAACACCTATTGGGATGCTCTATTTATAGATGTAGAAATCGCCCTTTTACATATTTTGCAACTAATTTTTAATTGATTTTTTTTAACAAATGATGCACTATTATCCTTTTGATGCATATGCAGTTTGACCAACATTCCACCTCTCCAAACAAGTCCCGTATTGGATTTAATGGAAATGGTTGCATAGTCTATTTTCCTCTCTTTCTTTTGGCTGAAAAACCTTATAAAATATATGAATAACTCAGGTATAAATTCAAGGATATGCAAATCTCAATTAATAGAACCCGGTAATATAGAAGTCATTCAAATTTATTTTCAAAAAGAGAATGCATCTTGATGCGAGAGTTTATAAAGATCAAAATAGAATATGCATGTATTATTCGGCAAACTTTGTTCTCAGTATCTATATGAGATTAACAGTTACTGAAAGCAAAGATCAGCCATTCATTAATCATGTGCTGAGAACAACAGGAACAACACATTTTATTTCGTAATTGGTCCCCATGAAATAACGTTAACAAATATATTGATGCATTTTCAACATTGAATTATGTTAAAATAGGGAATTTATTCAGGCAAGTTTTTGGAATTTTCACTAATAACTAAGCAATCAGGTACACCAAGTACCAGAAAAAATAATAATGATAATGTCTTGTAAAGCTTACAGCTGAGAAACATACTCCCCTGACTCATCTAAATATATATTTATACACATACATGAACAATGTGACTTCGATCAGAATGCTTGACCATCACAATTTCCATATCTTCTGGAAAGTCCAGTCTAGTCGAGCAGAATCCAAGGACTTGTTAAATCAAAAACAATATGACTCCTTTCCGGATTATTTGCTGAAGGTTGGATTCATAAATCTGCAAGAATTTGCAAATTCAAAAGTGATTCCTAAGCTCTTAAAATTAGCTAGAGCTAGCACATGGCAAAAAATTTGATTTACTCATTCACACCCTTTGCAGATTTTATGACGAAGGTGTTGAATCCAAATTCTATACACAAAGCATATTGCATACAAAATAACGAAATAGAACATATGCTGACCCATGAAATTTTCTTGATCAGATATGGTTTTTATATTTGATAAAGCTATAATACTAATAGATTACCTCTAAAAATTCAATCCAATGCGACAAGTTCTGCATTATTGCTGATTAGCTCATATTTTTATATCTTCTATAGAACGATGCAACACAAATTTGAAACTGACAAATTTCCATTGACATCTCTAATTACAAAATATAATTAAGCTCAGAGATACCTTGCTTTTCTTTGCTTCTTGTTGCAACCGAGGACTACTTGCCACACTTCCCTTTTTTGGACCATATTATTATCTGCAAAATGTGAGGTCCCTTGCCATCTATCGTTAATTGGAAAGACAATCTCTATCAATAATCATGTGGCACTTCAGCCTTTCTTGATCTCATCCAATCTCCTTTCTCATTATTTCAAGCATCTATTTCTTCTGCATTCTGCAAAAAGATATTTTGACCGTGAATAATTGTCAGGTTAGAGGGAAATATCCCTATAAATCTTTAAATTTTTGACTAGTCTTACACTACCATTGTTCCAACTCATCATCTAAAAGTAGCCATATATTTTAGTTGCTATATAAAAGGCATGTGAATTATCAATGCACGAATAGTTTTGGTGAATAATTAGCACGTACGCTTTCCATAGACAATGCTTGAATGGTGCTATTGAGGTTGCCTTCCCATTTCCACTCATACTCCTTCCCTCCTGTTTGAACTTGACTGAGCTTTGGTGTGTTTATGGCTCGAGCGAACGTCTTCATTTTGGGACATTTTATAACAAACAATTCTTCCAAACAGGAGAAATTCAAAGTATTCTTACTTAAACAAAAACTTATAAGGCATGATAAATCATCAAGTACCAAATATTCTAGTTGAGGGAAATATATCTCATCTTCCTCTCCATCAGATTCCATCTCTACTATTTCTTCCATCATTTTGCATCTTCCAACATACATTTTTTTGAGTTGCGTAAGAGTCTTAGCTGTTGAGACAGTTATAAGATTTATCAACTCATCACATTTTGACACCTGTAAAAATGTCAAATTTTGGAAATACACAAAGGACGGCACTAGAGTTTTCAAGCTGCTGCATTCCCACACTTGTAATAATTGTAGGTTTTGAAAAATTGAGACTATTCGACGGTCATTGTCATACACTATATGTCTGAGATTTGACAGCTTAGAGAGAATTATTTTTCTCAACCTTGGTAGTAACTCATAATGATTGTCCAATCCATCAATGTTTATTTCTTCCGCTAAAAAATCACTCAGAACAAGCTCCTCTATAGTTGGAAAACTGCAAGATGGAAAAACCAATTCAATGACCTTCGGTTTGGTGAAGAAATCAGATTGATTGTTGTCATCCAATTCGGGCTTGATAATGTTCCAGTCTATTATCAGTTCTTCTAACTTTGGCACTGCAATCTATAAAAATAAAAAAAAAACAAAAAAAAGTAGAATAATAAAAAGATAAATTGTTATTTTCCCAAATGGACTAGATGCAAATTAGAAATTTTGAACTGGGAATGCAAAAGCCTTAATGACATACACACACATATACAAGGGAATTCGAATTTATGCATTTTTTTTTTAAATTTTATCAAATTTAATTGATTATCAGACTTCATAAACATTTCACAACTTCCAAGTACCGCAAATAAGTGAAAAAAAAAATATCTTTTTCAAACTTATGGCCTTCGCTTTTAACAAATTTCATATTAATTTATTTAGTTAGAACAAGCATTATATATTCTAAACATTCTTAGATGGAAAAACTAAATCACCTTGTAGAAAATCCTATCAGCTCAAAGACCTTCAGCCTAAATAGGAACTTGGCTAGGTTGATTATTGCAATTCAATTTGTCCTTGATAAAGTCCCATTATGTTCTCATTTTTTCTAAGTTTGGGACTGCTATATATGAAACCAAAACAGAGAAGAAAAAGAGAAATTGGTATTTAATAATAGACTGTGTTGAGAAGGCAACATTGCTTTCTAAAGGCCCAACCCTTTGTATTTTAATAATACACCAAACCGGTCTGTCTGTTGGCTACCAATTTTAATTTGTATGTTAAAATACTTATGCAATATTTTTTTTAATTTTATTAATTTTAATCTAATTTGATAACCATTTTGATAGTTTTGATAAATGTTTTTAATGTGTTTTCATTTTTCCTCATTAAATTAGTTAAAATTATAACCAATGCTGCAAATGAAATTTAAATTGTAAAATTTAAAGGATTAGAAGAATTTACAGAAGAACATACAAATATTAGCTTTTATCATAATCATTAGCTTTTTAAACCATTAATCTTTGTATTCTTAATCTGTTTTGATAATTTGTAACAAATCATTTGAATTTTATGATCAAGTATTTACTGGCATAGTAATAAGAACAACACAAGAGATAACTATAATTATCACCAACACTAAATTTGATGATCTAACTTGTTAAACCCCAGAACCAAAGTTAAATCACATAGAATCTTATTGGAGCATGCTAATAATTCAAAAAGGAAGTATTGAACAAACCTCATGGATCTCTTGCCTGCCTATTGTATGTTCCCTTAAGAGTATTGGAGACATGAATCCCTTCATGCTTGGACAACCTTTTATGCTAATCTTTTTTAGTGAAGGAAGTGTCATCTCATATAATTCTATTTCGTCTACTTCCTCTTCTTTTATGATTGCCTCCATCATCTTGCAATTTTCTATTTCTATCATTTGGAGTTCAATAAGGGATGAGGCCATGGCTTGATTAAATGCATATTTCAAACTGCTACAATTCTGCACTTTCAGCAGCCTAAGCTTCCTGAAATTAAACATTCTCATAGGATCTTTATTCCATAATTCACTCAACTTGGGTAGATTAATCAACTGTATTTCCTTTAATTTGTCCAAGAGACTATATTGCCATGGTCCAATAGATGTATCTTCCAAGTCAAATACTACTTGGACCGAGTCACAGTCTCTTACATTTATCTTTATCAAATTGTTCAAAAACTGCAGTTGATTGGCTGATATAGCTTTTGAGGAAGATAGATCTTCAATCACATACCAGTTATATGCATTTTGGAGGACCTTTTCAATCCCAAAAGATAAAATTATTAATGTAAGAACTAAAATATTATGGGAATTTAATAAGAAACATAGAAATATGAATACACACCTTTTTTTTCAAACATTGAGATGCTATGGTCTGATTGAGATTTCCTTCCCAACAATATTGTGTTTCTGCCTCATATTTCCAATAATGTCGCACTCCTCGTAGTTTTGGAGTGTTTAAGACTCCACCACAGAAAATCTTCATTCGTAAGCAATCCTCAACAACTACTTTCTCTAACAATGGGAAATGGAAGATGTAATTCCCTGAGCAAAAGCTGTACAGTGTAGGTAAAAATTGAAGCTCCAAACATTTTAAGTGCTTGAAAATAATCTCAAGGTTTGGATCATCTCCATCGTTTGCCACAATTTCTTTCATCATCTCACAAAATGTAATTTTCAATTCCTTGAGGTGCACCATACTTTTAGCTGTTGATGTGGTTACCAAGTTTTCCAATTGATCACAATGTGCGATATGCAGAGTCATCAGATTTTGGAAAGAAACTGAGGATGGTGCTATGTACTTTAGGCGACCACAATGTTCAACTTTCAAGTATTTTAATGGTACAATTGTAGTGACATTTTCTTCCTCACCAACAATTGCTTCACCATCAAACAAAATTGATTCTATGCGTTCTAGAGAACTGAAAGTGAGTACAAATTTTTCCAAGGAGTAAAGTCGTCTAAGGAAACCAAACGGGAAACTACTATCTTCATCTTTCAGATGAGATAATTCAATCACTTTCAATCTGGAAAAGAGCTCCATTGAAAACTCAATAGAGTTTTTGCAATCTAACATCAATTTCTCCATGTCGGAACTAACCTAAAAGAGCATAAGAATCATATTGAATAAAAAAAAGACTAAACAAAAAAGAAATTCAAATATTTTAAAAAATAATTGATCCTAAAATTTTTAAATTTAAATTTATGATTTATAATATAGTTTTTTTCTTCCTTTCTTTTTATAGCAATTGACGATTTTATCCTAAAGTGTACATTGAAACATTACCTAGTTTATTTTCACACGAAGTTATATCATGTTACTCAAGGTCCGAATCAATGAGAATATATATACCAAAATAAGGAAAAATAAAATAAAATAAACAAAAGGGGCCAGACCTTAAAATAATAATTAGTTTATTATTTTGACCTCATACAGTTAAACCCATAAGTTAGGTGTTCGCACATTATTGTATTTCTAATAAAAAAAAATTTATGAAATTCTTAAATATATATGAGTTTTATATTTTATATATTATTTAATTTAATTTTTTTAAAATCTTCTCAAATATATCCTCAAAACTACAAATGATGTGTTAACAATAAATAATATTTAAAAAATTGAATTATGCTAAAGAGTGATAAGTATAATAAAAATATAACTCAAATTTTTGAAAACTGAAAGAGAGTTAATAAAAAAAAAAAAAATCCTTATATTTAATGATAAAATTGTTCTTTACATTATTTATGAAACAAAAAGGAAAATACAAATAGAGATTATTTATAATTTAGAGATATTCAACTTTAAAAGTTCTAATATTTCGCTTATATTCAATATTGATAAGTTATTTATAATTATCACAGATGAAGAGAGAGTAAGAGAGAGAGAATTTGAAGTACCTTTACATCTAATTTCATTGTTTCATGACACCCACGTACTTTCAAATATTTCAACTTCGGCCACCCAAAAAAATATGTTTTTGGATAGAAACTTCTCAGTTCCCATAGATATTGAAGACGAAGGAAGGTTAATTCAGGAAAATTAAAAAACTGAGGGGTTTCATCATCAGATTCTACGCCTTTTCCCTTTCCAACAATATGTTCCACCTCCAAACAATTCCATATGTCAAGCTTTTCCAGCAGCAAAAGATCACATGCTATCGATGTTGGGAATACATATTCCATAACTTCACAATTATGAACTTCAACTGATTTTAGATTTTTAAAACTGAAAATTCCATCTCCATCCTCACTACTCCATATACGCTTCAATGAGTCCAGAGAATATATCTTTAAGTGTTTCAGCTCAAATGCAGCCACTTCAATAGAATTCAACTCTCCCAATTGATATATCTCGTTAATATTTGGACAATTACATATATCCAAGTCCTCTAATCTCACGAATCTTCTAACCACATTTGATGAAAACACAGCTAATAGATTCTCACAAGTTGAAATTGTCAATGATTTAAGTTTGCAGAAGGAATCGGATGTCAGTGGACTAGTGTGCCATATAAACTCCAAGTTCTTCATACCACAGACTCTCATTATCTGCAAATTAGGAAAAGCAACCTGCGAATAATTTTATATAAATAATTGGTTAAACATCACCGAAAATTGATTAATGTTGTAGGTCAAATTTAGATAATACCACAAGTATTAACAAGATGAATTATTTATTAAAAGGTTGTGACATAAATAATGTAATTTCTGAGAAATATTTCTGATAAACTCTACCCATATATGAGTTAGAACATGTTATAATTTACCCAACTCATATATTTTAAAATATATCTATGTTTTTAATATGGTAAATTTTTAGAATTTTTTTGGAAAATAAATAATTGCTCTCTAGCAATAGGTTTTCTTTTTACTAATTAAATCTTAATGCAATGTAACCTTAAAAGATTTATTAATTAATGAAAGGGGAGTATAAATTTAAAGGTTATTAATTATCAATACACTTAAAAACTGAAATATACTATTTAAAAGAACTGAAATATATCATTAAAGAGAAGGAGAAAGCATATCACCATATCATTGAAGAGAGATTGGATGTCAGAGTTGTCGCTTCTTTTTGGAATATTGCTCACAATATTCATCAACTTATGACAGTCTTTTATCTCCATTTTTTTAAGCGACTGAAATTCAATGGGATAACCATTACTGAATTTTTCCAAATTTGGAAGGCCAGCAAGACGAAGAAAGTCCATATTTGGAAAGATAATCTTACTGTTGTTCTCCTCTCTGAGTATTATCTTTTCCAGAAAGTCACAATTTTCTATCACAAGTTTTTTCAAATGCAAAAAACTTTCAATTGTTGAACTTGTAAATATATACTTCAATCTCCCACAATTCCTCACAATCAAGCTTGTTAAATTGGAATAAGAAATCTGTATATAAAATACTTCATTTCACAATCAAGTCTTCCAATAATAACCAAAATAAATATTATATATTTTTAGTGCACACGAGACCAATTATAAGAATTTATTGTGTATCAAAATTAATTTAGAAGAAATTTATTTACCGCAGAAGAAAAATATTACATGTTATATTACATTTTGAATTCACATTAAACAGAATAAAATAAGTAACATAATTAATCTATTAAAATATCATTGTTATTGAAAAAACATATTTTCATGTCAGTGTAATAAGTAACGCTAAAACTTGGGAAAAAAAGGTAAAATTTTAAAACATTAACAACTTAAGAGCTAATTAGCTTTTAATTATGATATTTATGTCTTTTTTAATAATGATATTTAATTAATATTGATTTTTATATTATTACACGCATATTTTTTTCTCCTTAATTTGATATACATAATATATACCACCTGTAATAAATTAGTCATTTTATAACTTTAAATACATAAATTTAGTGCGTAAAAAAAAAAAAGCTAAAACCTTTTCAAATTTCACTTGAGAAAATAGGTGAAACTAACAATGTAATGGATGCCCCTATTAAATTTATAATAGTATTAAATTTATACATATTCTTTTTTTAGAAAGAACTTTATGCATATTTTTTTAATATGGCAATTTTAGAAATTTTTTGGAAAGTAAATAATTACTCTCCAAGAATAGGTTTTCTTTTGACCAATTAAATCAATATAACCTTAAAAAAATTTATCAATTAATGAAAGGGGAGTGTAAATTTAAAGGTAATAAATTATCAGAGCAATTAAAAACTGAAATATATTATTAAAAAGAACTGAAATATATTATTAAAGAATAGAAGTAAGCATATCACCGTATCATTGAAGAGGGATTGGATGTCATACTTGTTGCCTCCATTTGAAACATTACTCACCTTTTAACAATAAAAAATCCATGCAAAAATAAAATTAGTAAAGTAGAAATTCAAACAATATTTGTCTTATCTTATAACTATTGTTTATAATAAATAAATCTATCAAATGTAATTTCTGAAATTTATAATCAATAAAATTTATATCATTAATTACAATATTTTTGCATGTTAAAGTAAGAAATGATCATATTTAACACTAAAAACTGGGATAAAATTTTGGTTTGGAAGAAAAAAAGAAGACATACTTGAGACTAGCTTAATGATTTATAATAGTATTAAATTTATACATATTCTTTTTTTAGAAAGAACTTTATGCATATTTTTTTAATATGGCAAATTTTAGAAATTTTTTGGAAAGTAAATAATTACTTTCCAAGAATAGGTTTTCTTTTGACCAATTAAATCAATATAACCTTAAAAAAATTTATCAATTAATGAAAGAGGAGAGTAAATTTAAAGGTGATAAATTATCAGAGCAATTAAAAACTGAAATACATTATTAAAAAGAACTGAAATATATTATTAAAGAACAAGAGTAAGCATATTACCGTATCATTGACGAGGAATTGGATGTCACAATTGTTGCCTCCATTTGAAACATTGCTCACAATATTCCTCAACTTATGACATTCTTTTATCTCCATTTTTTTGAGTGACTTAAACTCAATGGAATAACCATTACTGAATTTTTTCAAATTTGGAAGGTCAACAAGGCGAAGAAAGTCTAGATTAGGAAAGACAATCTTATTGATGCTTTCATCTGTGAATATTATCTCTTCCACAGAGTCACAACATTCTATCACAAGTCTTTTCAATTGCAAAATATTTTTAATTGTTGAACTTTTAAATATGTACTTTAAGCTCTCACATTCTCTCATGATTAAACTTGTTAAATTGGGAAAGATAACCTGCATATAAAATATTTCATTTCATGATCAAATATTTCAATAATAACCAAAATAATAATATATATATTTTCAATAAACTCACAAGGCTAGTTATTAGAATTTATTATGTATCAAAATTAATTTCGAAGAAATTTTTTTAGCACATTAATTAGAAAGTATTGTAATATGTTATGTTATATTTAGAATTCATATTAAACAATATATAATTAATAACATAATTAATCTATTAAATTATTATAATTAAGAAAAACATATTTACATGTTGGAGTAAGAAATTAAGTATCATGTGTAACAGTAAAACTTGGTATAAATAGTAAAATTCCAAAACATCTAGCTAGCTTTTGATTATGAAAAACTGATATAAATAATAATTATGTCTTTTTTAATAATAATATTTAATTAATACTTTCGATTTATATATATTAATTAATAATATTATTACACGCACATCATTTTTCTCCTTAATATGATATACATATTACATACAACTTGTAATAAATTGGTCATTTTATAAATATAATACATAAGTTTAGTGCGTAAAAAAAAAAAGCTAAAGCCTTTCAAATTTAATTTGAGAAAATAGGTGAAACTAATAATGTAAAGGATGCCACTATTCTTTTTTTCTTTTTTTTTTCTGAACAGAATGTAGAGGATGCCACTGGACATGAAAATATATCCATGGATTAAAATCTCAATTGTCTATTTTGGAGACAGAATTTATAATATATATTTTTACAAATATAGATATGAGCAAACTATGTGGTAAATATATTATTAATTTTAACAAATAAAATATTCGTGCCAAAATAAAATTAGTAAACTTGAAATTCAAACAGCATTTGTCTTAACTTAAAACTATTTTATAATAAATAAATATTTTATGTGTGATTTTTAAAATTTATAGTCAAAAAATATTTATATTATTAATAATTACAATATACTATATTAAAGTATGGAAAATATTTGTGCATGTTAAAGTAAGAAATGATCATATTTAAGACTAAAAAGTGGGGTAAAATTTTGAGAAGAAAAAAAAAAGACATAGTATTAAATTCATCTCCTAATGAATTAGATAAATTAAAAATGAACTAACAATTGGGAAATAAAAATTAAAAAAAATGAATAATATGTATTCATTTTGCTGAAAGAAGACATAGTATTAAATTCATATTTTTGGTATGAATTTAAAAAAAAATGAATAATATTAAAAAAACCAATGAATAACATGTAAAAACAATGAATATAATATACATAGTATTAAAAAAAATGAATAATATGAATTACCTATTTTTGGTATGAAATGAATAATATGTAAAATAAACCAATGAATATAATATACATAATACATACCATTTTGCTGAAAATGCTTTCGCATTGTGATGTGAACAGATCCCGCAATTTATTGCATCTGCTAATTTTTAGAATTCGAAGTTTGCTAAACGGCCCGTTTTCAAGTTGACCATCACAAATCACCTCCAAGCTTTTTAAATTATCCAAAGACAATGTCTCCAATAATGAAAATGCAATGGATGAAGCCCAGATTGTTGAGTTGATAACATGTTGAATGACATTATCATTTCGAATGTGGAGATGCTTTAATTGTAGACAGCCTGCCCCATCTATATCATACAACAAATTCTCAATTTCTTTAATTTCATCTAAGTATAGAACTTGAGTCCCTCTCAACAACTCTTTAAGCCCATCCTTCATATGAATAACTGTCTTTAGCCTCAGCTTTAGTGCCTTTGAGGCCTCATAAGTCCCATCCCAAGCCCAGTCATCTCCTATGGATATTTTATACCGTTGCAACCCTCTAAAGAACAGACGGTTTGGCATTTCCTTGGCATCAATCACCTGTATTTCTAAACTTGTCAAGTGATACAATTTCTCTAACTCCATAACATTTATGTTCCCTTCTACATCCCACCTGACAAAACTGTTACCCATATACAACTCTTCTAAAAGAGACAACTTAGACAAGACATTTGCAGGAAAAATTTTGAGTCGAGTGCAATTAGTTAAATCTAACAACTTTAGTTGACTCAACTGCTCTATTCGTTTAGGCAACTCAACTATATAAGAGTCTGCAAAGCTAAGAAACTCTAGTTGTTTCAAATCTCCAATGATGGTCACGTCCATCAACTGGCATTGATGCAAATACAAGGAATTAAGGTTTGTTAGGAAAAGAAGAGATGTAGGCAGGGACATAAAATATATGCCTCTCAAATTCAGCACTTTAAGTTCCCTAAAACCTTCAAAAAATAAATTAGGGATTTCCAAATTACGATCTTTGCTGAAAAGTGAAAGTAACTCTGTCTTTGGATATTTTAGACCTTGAGGAACCTCATTGATATCGCAGTAAAGAAGAGCAATTCTAGTGCAATCCCTACTTGGCCATTCCCTCAACCCATCCCCACTAATACCATAAAATGCATGTTGCTCTTTGGTTGCAATCGTGCGAGCAACATCTAAAACAACATCGTGCATTTTCACATGCTCATTCAGGTCGTCAAGCAATAAGCTCTCTGTTTTGAGCTTTTTGATAATTTGGAATAATCTCTTCCTTGCATCTTGCAGCCTAATGATATTTCCAAATAAACCCAGCCCCATAGCATAAGTTAGCAAATGGTTGACCGGAATATTGGGTCCCCCGAACAAAGCACAAAGCAAGAAAAATGACTTTACCTCATTGCTAGGCAAACTCTCGTAGATTGACTTGAGAACCTTGTGAACTTTTCCATGTAATTCTTCATTTCCAAAATCAAACAGCTTCTTCAAGGTATCTCTGCATGCACTTAATTTTCTATTTTTCAAATACGTTGCAACTATGATTATTAAGAGGGGCAAGCCTGCACATCTTTGGACAACCTCATCTGCTATAGCTCGCAATTCTAGATGTTTAGCTTCACCCATAGTCATCTCGAACAGAATCATTGCCTCGTCATCATGGAGAACTTCAAGTGAGAAATCTTTTTGTATACCCATTTCAAAACATAATACATCCTTCCTTCTCGAAGTTAGCAATATTTTGAATCTTTCGAGTTTGTCGCCAAAAGGAATTCCTATAGAACTCATATCAAGTTTTGCCCAAATATCATCGAGAATGATGAGTACCTTAGAATACTTCAACCTCTGATGCAATCGACTTGCTCCCCCAGTAGGTACTTCCTCTAAGAAATCAGCTATTTCCCCTTGGATTCTTCTCAGATCTGGTGTCTGAGAGACAGTAACCATAACCACAAAATCGAATAACTCTTCTTCTACAGCTTTCCTATAGACCTCCTTCGCTAGCGTGGTCTTTCCAATGCCTCCCATACCACAGACCCCAATCATGTGAAGATTAGGATCTTTGAGCGCATCCATAACTTGGTTTAGGATCATCACCCTTGATGGCAAGGCTTCCCCAATATAAACAAATGGATCCAAAACCATTTTGACTGAATAAAGAGTAAGTAAATGAGAAAGAGGGAATAAAGAAAAGAGAATGGAGAAGAAAAGCTTGAGGAAAAAGAAATTGAAAAGCAAGAAAAACAGGGATGACAAAAAAGAATTTGCAGAATGGGTCTGATGGAATCAGTGAACAATTGATGATGGAAGAAGAAAGATGGACGAAGAATTTGCGGGTGGGTCTAAGTGAAGAGTGAATAGGAATTGGTGTGAGAATTTTAAAGGTACGGAATTAACCTTTCCCAGTTAAATATCATACCAAACCCTTTCGAGAGAATGCAACACAAAGTCAAGTCTCTTATTCTGCTTAATTTTGCTGATTTATGGTTAATTATTTTTTTATTAAAATGCAACACAAAATCACCTCCATCAATGATACCGATCAAACAGACTGGTTGACTAATTAACCATCGTACGATTTCCATAATAAGAAGGGATGAATAGTGCATTACTACACATTGTAATACATTCCGCCACAGCAAATACAATCTCCATTTTTTTTTCAGCAGTACAAGAAGGTAATTACAACTCCATAATCTACTTGTACTATCAGATTAATTAATTAATTAACTAATTAATTAACAGGCTCTAATTTCCATATAAGACACCAAGATTTCTGCCAAAATGTCCTAGTCACTCCTTCCTCTTGTTAAGGGATAATTCTCTTTATATAAATATCACTAAAAAAATCTATAATTTAGTTTAGCTACAGTAAAATAAAATACTTTATTTTGGTTTGGAAATATATAAGATTCATATATAACATGCATACATACAGAGTTAGAGATCATATTTTTAATTTTAATTTTAATTTATCTCATATAAATTAATATTTGTCAAAAAAATAAATTACTTTTGTTATAAAAAAATAAAATATTTTAAGAGCAACACACTAATAAAAAGATATAACATTTCTATAAAGTAGAGTTGCATTAATTACAGTTAAAATAGATAGTAAAATTTAACTTTCTAAATGTAGAAAATTAAACACAGTTCTCTACTATAAAATTTAAAAATCCAAAGTTTATTAGAAACTATGTTTTTATGAAATGACTTGCATTGACGAGTTCTCGTTTGAAATTATTGAAGCAGGAAATGGCGGAGGGATAAAAAATCCAATCATAGCCGAGTCATTTTTAACTATTGAACTTTAAAAAATAGTTATTTATGCCAAGTTGTATTAATTACAGTTAAAAAAATATAATATTTTTAGAAAGTAGAGTTGCATTAATTACAATTAAAATAGAGAGTAAAATTTAACTTTTTAAATGTAGAAAATTAAACACAGTTTTTATCCTAAAATTATTAGAGTGATGAGTTCCCATTTGAAATTATTAATCATAGCCGAGTCATTATTAGCTATTGAACTTTAAAAAATAGCTGGCTCCATGTGAGGTTCCATGTGGGTATTATTTCATATCTTTATATTTTTTATTTTTTCCATTTTCTCCTAAAGCAATTGCTGGTCCTTGTCCCCCACACCAGGCCTGACGCAAATTGGACTTTTATATACTAGGAATGCTGGATTCTTCTTCCCAAAAAAATTTAGAAGCAATCCTTTTGAGAGAATGCAACACAAAGTTAAGTCTCTTATTCTGCTTTATTTTGCTGATTTAAGGGTTTTTTTTTATTTATTAAAATGCACCTCCATCAACGGTACCGATCAAACAGACTGGTTGACTAATTAACCATCGTACGATTTGCATAATTAGAAGGGCTGAATATACTACACCTTGTAATACATTCCACCACAGTAAATACAATCTTCATTTTTGTCATCAGTGCAAGAAGGTTTACTACTCCATAATCTAATTGTACTTCAGATTAATTTATTAATTACTTAATTAACAGCCTCTAATTTCTATTTAAGACGCCAAGATTTCTGCCAAAATATCTTCCTCTCTTCTTCTTCTTCTTCTTCTTCTTCTTCTTAATAATAATAATAATATTATTATTATTTATCATTATTTTTATCCAAATTATTAAAAAATTGAAAAATACAAAACTTTATAATAAAAATTATTCATCAATATAAAAAATTTAGATTAGTATATAAGTTTATTATAATACAATTATTTTTATAAAAAAATTATATAATATATCTAATAAGGCAACTGCCACCCCAAATACCAAAAAAAAAAAAAGTTTTCTTTTATAATAAATAATATAAATATGTAAAGTTGCATCCTCAAATCTCAAAACCAAATATATCTCTCTTCCATGTGAACTCTCTTTGACCAAATAAAAAGTTGAAACAAATCAAATCATTCTATATTTTATTATAATTCTACTACTTTCTTCATCTCTCTTCTACTTTCCCTATTTCCAAATCCAATATTGGTTCTCCTTTTCCCTTTCTCCTTTTTCTTCTAGTTCCCAATTCCCCTCTTATTCTTACTACCGATTCTCTTTGTCTCTCTGACTTTTTTCAATTTGACTAATTTCAATTCATAATTATTTTCAAACAAGAAACATCAGTTGGGGGATATACTTTTGACTAATTTCAACACAAAGAAATTAGTATATTCAATTTCTTCTAGTTCTCAATCCAATATTGAATCAATAAGATCCCAAGTGTTAAGTATTTATGCTTCTAATTATTTTCTTTGACTAATTTCAATTTATAATCTAGTAGCTTTTAGTTTATAATTTCAATGTTTGTATTGTGGTTAATTTTATTTATCTTTGTATTATACTAACTCTATTTAATTATAATTGATTCAATAAATATAAAAGATTTTTAATGTATGATTTTTTTCCACGATTGATTAGATACTAGGATTTTAATAGTTGAATTTACTTTTATTCCATTTTTAAGGAAAATAATAAGAAACATAATTCAATATGTCATTTATAATTACAGAATAAAAAGAACGAAAGATAAGAATATCAAAAGTTTTTTTTATAAAGATAATAGGAAAAAATATATTTAGTTCATTACCTAATCCAAGTGTATTGCCAATTGAAGGAAATAAATAGTATTCTTCTTACCTATCAATGAATGCTCCTCAAACGCAAGAAATTGGAAGTACCCCTCAAATTCAAGAAGATATAATTGGGGTAGGAGGTAATCGTAGTTCAAATGTTGGCATTAAAGACTCATCTAGAGAGAGACTAAGCCAATTTGATATCAATTCTTTGCCACATAATCTGAGAAAAAGAAAAAACAATCACATATTATAGATGACCAAGATAGAGTACGGAGATAATATATTCAAAGAGGTCTTTGTCGACCCAATCAACATGATTATCCTAAAAGAGCTATTGGGAATGTGATGCGTCGATTTAGTCCTGATTGGTTTATAAAATATGAATCTTGTCTTGAATATAGCATTGAAAAGGATACAACATTTTGTTTTGTTTGTTATTTATTCAAACATGAAACATCAGTCGAGGGATATGCTTTTGCTAATGAAGGATTTCGATCTAGGAACAAAACAAATGCATTTGATAAGAATGTGGGTGGGCATATGAGTGCTTATAATCAAGCTATGCAGAGACTTCATGCTTACAAAAACTAGGAAAGTTTAATCCAATCTGGTTTACTTAAGTAATCTATCCAAGCTAAAAGTGAGTATTGGACCCAATTGATGGCTCCAATAAAGTGCTTAAGATTTCCTTTGCATCAAAGGTTACCTACTCGTGGTTATAATGAAAGTGAAACATCAAGTAATAGGAGAAGTTTTCTTGCACTTTTGACATGGGTGGTAGATATCCATGATAACTATGGAAAAGTGGTTTTAAAAATGCTCTAGTTAATAATCAAAGGACAACCCCCTTAATTCAGAAAGAGGTCATTAATGTTTGTGCAAGAGAGATGACAAAACAATTATTGAAGAACTTGGCAGTGATTTCTTTGGAATTCTAATCAATGAATCTAGTAATATGTTTCAAAAAGAAAAAATGGCTCTTTGTTTACAATATGTTAATAAGTTTAGGGAGGTTATAGAACAATTCATCAACATTATGCATGTTACTCATACTACTTCTTTGATACTTAAAGGTTCCATTGAACCATTGCATATAGAGCATTCTCTAAATCTGAGGATAAGGTTATGATGGAGCTAGCAATATGCAAGGTTTAATCAATGTCCTTAAAACTTTAATTATGAAAGTTACTCTTTCTACATATTACATTCATTGTTTTGCTCATTAACTCCAATTAACACTTGTTGCTATTGCTAAAAATAAAAGGATGGTGTTTAATTGGCTTTTTAATGCAATTGCAAATTTATTGAATTTGGTGGGAGGTTCATCTAAAAGAAAAGAAATTCTTTGAATAAACAAGTTCAACATGTTGCATAGGCATTACAAAGAAAGTGAAATTGAAACTAGAAAAGGTTTAAATCAAGAACTTGGCTTGAGGAGGCCTGGTGACACTCGTTGGGGATCTCATTTTAAGACAATTTTGAATGTATTTTCTTTATTCCTTTCAATCATTGATATGCTTGAGGCTATTGATGATATTTGCACTGATGCGAGTGACAAGATAAAAGCTGAACGACTCATATTTGTATTATTGTCTGTAATATCCACTATTTTAAACTCCGACTGATATACGTGTTTCGCGACTGAAGCATAGTCAAATTAACCGGAGTCTAAATTTTGGACCATTGCAAATGAGAAAATTTAAGTTGAATTTTTCATGAAAACCAAAGAGAACGGAATCCAATTGTAAAATATGCAATTTTTGCACTGTTAGCATATCGTAAACGGAGTATATTATAATGTAGAAAATATTAAGATGAGTTTACCATTATAATTTCGTGATAAAACTCAAATATTTAGGGTATCAAATTATAGAAATAAAATTTGAGGTGCGGTTCCGCGAAAATATCGGAAAATACAATTTTTGCTCCGGTGTTCCAATCGTGAAACCGAAAATGCTAGTGTATAAAGTAAGTTATTTCATGAATATTGGTGTAATTAATTGTAGAAAATTAAATTGTTTAGGCCTTGAAATTTTAGAAATAAAAAATATTAGATTTAATGGTGATTAAATAATTAAACTAAAGTTAATTACACTAAATATATTCATGCACCACACCAATTGTCCTTCATGCAAAGTAATTGGTTCTTCAACATGATATGTATGCATTAAAGATGAAGACACATGGCTCATTTTTATAGCTTATACCATTTACTTTTTTTTTTTTCATAATTTCCATTCTTCCTTATCTTTGTTAACCGAAATTCCAAAGGAGGGAAAAAAGAAAAAGTTGTTCTTCTTTTACAATTCCACCTAAAATGTGTTTATCCTTCCTTCTCCAAGCCGACCCATCCATTCTCCTACCCTTTAACTTTTCTTTGTTTTCTTATTAACCAAACACTAAGTGAGAGTAAACATAAGGGTGGTTGAGAAAAGACTTCAAATTTTCAATTCCTACCATTAAACTCATCTTGGCCGAAACATTCAAGGAAAGGGAAGAAGTGGAGTTAGGGGCCACAATTTATCAAGAAAGGGAGCTTGAAGGTGAATTAAGATTTTTAACTCTTTAGATTGTTGTACCCGTGAGCTAGAAGCTCCTTCCCTTTATCCCTTTAATATTTCTTTTTCTATTCCTTTATTTTTTTTCTTCTATATTGATTCATGGAGTTCTTATATAAATAATTTTTATTTGTGTTATGAAACAAGAAATCAAGTTAAAAAGTGACTCACTTATTTTAGGGATGGTTTAACCATGTGAAGTTGGAGTTAATTCTAATCCTATTGCTTTCGTTGAATTGGAAATTTGTGTTGAGATGGAGTTGTGAAACCGTGACTTGATATGGGAGTTTCAATCCAAAGAGAAAAATCAATTGAAATGACTTGTTGGCCGAGACATAAAATGAGAAATTAGGATCCAAAAAAAATTAATCTAATTAAACCATAGTTAGAATAATTAATTAGCCAATTAACAATTTAGTTAATTTAAATTAAATAAGATTAAGTTTAATAAGTATTTAATTGGAAAAGGAAATTAAGTTAAGTATGTAAGGATTAAATGGGAGGTTTAATTTATTAAGTTGAAAGAGTATAAACTTAAGATTGTCGTGGACTATTAAATCTAGCCAATAGAATACTTAAGATAAGGAGACATGAGATGAGCAGAAGAATGGCTAAACCCTTATTAGCAATTGACGTCATAAAATAGGTAATAAAGCTATTAGATGAATGGTGCCAGAAATAGTCACATGAACCTTTAATTATAAATAAATTCAGAGGGCATAAGAGATGCCAAAATTTTATATATTAAATAAGGGGTAGACTTCCAATTATTGAAATAATAATTATTTTTCTAGAAGTATGATAAATTATATATATATATATATATATATATATATATATATATATATATATATATATATATATATATATATATATATATTGTCAGGCGCATCTATAACACCAGCGTTAGTGCCAGATAAAGGAAAAGAGCCAGTGAATATTGACCAACAATAGTCGAGGTCTATATAGTGATTTATAATTATAGCCATTGATGTTTAAAACATGATTTTAAATGAATTTTAAATTAAATTGATTTATGAAATAAATGTGGAATTTGTGATAACATGAAATTATTTTTAAAGGCATGATTATATGTTTGTGATATAATGCTTTATATAAGCATATGGAAATTCATTCTTAATGAGAAATTGATATTTTAGCCCATATATTAACATAGATGATGGTCTAGGAAATTATTGACATGTCAATAGGGTTTGTTGGCCTGGTGGGTTTCCTGGGGCCACATAATATGCTTTACGGCCTGGTGGGTTTCTTGTGGTCGTGTGACATATATATTCGGTCTAGTGGGTTTCCTGAGACCATGTGATACAATCTATATATATTCACGTTAGATTTATTCCTCTGATCCAGCGGGTTTCCTGGGATCATGAAAAGACATGCACCCCTTTGTTTTCCATGAGGCTGATCTATGATGATTTAATATATGGGCATAACCATAAATTTTTATGAGTTATGATAATTAAAATGAAATGGATTTATATGACTTGTTTTTTTTATATAGAATTATTTATATTATTTACATGTTTATCTTATTGCCTATAAGTGACTTTTATTATAAATTATTGTACCACTAAGTTGTATAACTCAGCGCGAGAGTTTTTTTTTCTCTTGCATAGATCCGAAATAAAGATAAAGCGGCGGACTTGTAGATATAGTGTCGCCAATAGTGAGCTACAGTAATGGAGCCGAGCAGTAATGATAGCCACCCCAGACGAGTCGGTATTAAAAAAAATGTTTTTATTACTATAATATATTTGATGTAAATAAAAGTTAAATACTCATTTTGGATGTGATATACTTATGTATATAAATGGGTGAGATTAAGACATGTATCTATAATTATATTTTATATATTTTATATTTCTCTTTCTTATTTATATATATATATATATATATATATATATATATATATATATATATATATATATATATTCACCTTACGATATAAATATTTAAAAATCGGATTTGAAAACTGTAACACTACTTATCCGTCTGGTGTATGACGGCATAACAGGAGGGGTAAGGGATGTTACATTTATTGGTATCAGAGTGAGGTTTAGGCGGCTCTAGGATAAAATGGGGTAAAATTGTTCACGTGTTAGTTTTTGAAATTAATGTTTTGAATATAAAAATAAACTGCTGCTGCTTCTTAATGTGGGTCACTATTATATTTTATAGGATCGTAGATTCCCACTACAAAGAGACAGAGGAGAGACTTCCGAGGAATATGTGCCGTTAGGACAAGATACAGAGGAGACAGAGTCATATATTTTGTTGACCTCGGAATCTTCGTATGCTTCCCTGCTACAGAATGTTGCTAAGGGTAGTGCATCTATTGGTACATATGAGGAATCACGTAGATCAGATAGACAAAATATGGGAGACATACATACCTCAATTTTTGGTTCAGCCAGAGATGAGCTATTAGAGGATATGGTAGAGATCCTACGACGTTCTGTCAGATCAGCCACTACAGAGATGAGGTTTGAAAGCCTCCGGAAGTTAAGAGCTACAGATTTTTATGGTCATAATGAGGATGATGCGGCGGCTGCTGAATATTGGCTGGAAAGGACAGAGAGAGTATTCCGGTAGATGGATTACACACCTAAGCAGCAATATAAATATGTTGAGTCTCTACTGTAGGAGGGGGCTTATGATTGGTGGAAGACTGTGTTACAGCACCCTCAGACACCAGACTCACCTTTCTGGAGATTCTTTTTGGAGCAGTTCAGATAGAGAGATATTCTCAGGGCCTATATTGACAGAAAAAGACAGGAATTCCTGGATCTCAGATAAAGGAATATGACCGTAGAGGAATATGAGAAAGAGTACACCCGCTTCAGTAAGTATGCAGGAGGTATCATTACTGATGAGGTTGATAGATGCATGAGGTTTGAGAAGGGACTGCGACCTCCTATTAGGGATAGATTGGTAGGATCACAGATAAAGGAGTTTACTGCTTTGAGAACTGCTGCTGAGACAGTTGAAAAGGTCGTTGTTGAGGAGATGAAGACAGTAGTTCTGAGCCACCACAAGAGACCATTCTTTCAGCCAGGTGCAAGTTCCTCCACTAGTAAGAAGACTAGGTTTTCTGGTAGCAGATTCTAGAGTGGATCTAAAAGTTTGGGTGCACTAGTCTGGCGGGGATAGCCCATAAGGTCAGCACCATCAGTTGCCAGTACCCCAGGTTCAGTAGGGGAAAGATTTGTTCCATGCCCTCAGTGCTAGTAGTGTGGCCGGTATCATGGTGGGGAGTGTCGGGCGACCACCAGAGCATGTTACCACTGTGGTGCAACAGGACATTTTAGGAAGGATTGTCCATTTTTGAGTCAGGCTACAGAGGCTATTGATATGAGACATATCCAGACACAGAGATCTGCATCTGTTAGAGGTAGAGGTAGAGGTCAGATTCGAGGTGGCAGGTCAGGGATGATACAGACTGGGTCTGAGACGGTGGATAGACTAGGAGGTAGCTGTACAACACCTGCTAGAGCTTATGCCATCAGAGCACGAGAGGAACATGATACTCCAGATGTCATCATTGGTAAATTTTTCTTACTTGGCTCAGATATTTATGCTTTGATTGATCCCGAGTCTATACATTCTTATATATGCACTACACCACTGGTCAGGAATGACATGGTAGCTGAGACCTTAGATTATGATATAGTAGTGATGAATCCCCTAGGTCAAAGTGTCAGGGTTAGTATAGTGCATCGACAACTACCTTTAATAAGTCAGGGTGAGATATATCCTGCGGATTTGATTGAGCTTCCATTCCATGAGTATGATGTCATATTGGGCAGGGATTGGTTAGCTCGCCACGGAGCTATAATTGATTGTACAGCTCGAAAAGTTATTTTCAAAAAACCCAAGGGTAAGAATCGAGTAATACATGATGTTCAGAGGAAGATGTCATTTAGTATAATTTTAGCTATGAAGACCCATATATTGATTAGAAAGGGAAATGAAGCCTATTTGGCATATGTGGTGGATACCAGAAAGGAGAATCTGAGGCTTCAGGATATCCTTACAGTTTGTGAGTTTTCTGATATTTTTTCTGATGATTTACCCAGATTGCCTCTAGACAGAGAAGTGGAGTTTGCCATTGAGTTGCTACCGGGTGCCACACCCATATCCATTACACCATATCGGATGGCACCAGTAAAGTTGAAAGAGCTGAAAGTGCAGTTACAAAAGTTATTGGACAAGGGATTCATTAGACCTAGTGTGTCACCTTGGAGGGTGCCTGTGTTATTTGTGAAGAAGAAGGATGACACTCTACGACTATGCATTGATTACAGGCAGTTGAATAAGGTGACAATGAAGAATAAATATCTACTGCCATGAATAAATGATCTATTTGATCAGTTAAAAGGTGCAGGTATGTTCTCCAAAATTGATTTGAGATCAGGGTACCATCAGTTGAAAATCAAAGCTGGTGATGTGCCTAAGACTGCATTTATGACTCGGTATGGCAACTACGAGTTCCTAGTCATGACATTTGAGCTAACGAATGCACCAGCAACATTTATGGATCTAATGAATAGGATCTTCAGGCCCTATTTAGATCAATTTGTTGTAGTTTTCATTGATGATATTCTGGTATATTCCAAGAATAAAGAGGACCATGATCAGCATCTTCGGATTGTGCTTCAGATACTACGTGAGAAGCAGTTATATGCTAAACTATCCAAATGTGAGTTCTGGCTCGAGGAAGTTGGATTTCTAGGTCACGTGGTATCAGCAGATGGGATCAGAGTTGACCCTAGTAAGGTTGAAGCCATTCTCAATTGGAAGCCGCATCAAAATATAACTGAGATACGAAGTTTTCTTGGGTTAGTAGGCTACTATAGACGATTTATGAAGGGTTTCTCTTCTATAGCTGCTCCCATAACACGGTTGCTTCGTAAGGATATGAGATTTGAGTGGTCAGAAAAGTGTTAGGCTAGTTTTGATCAACTGAAGGCTATGTTGACAGAGGCACCAGTTCTAACGCAACCCACTACAAGAAAGGAGTTCATAGTATACAGCGATGCTTCATTGAATGGTCTAGGTTATGTATTGATGCAGGAGGGTAAAAGTGATAGCTTATGCTTCAGACAGTTGAAACCGTATGAGAGGAATTATCCTACATATGATCTAGAGCTAGCAGCCATTATTTTTGCCTTGAAGATCTGGAGACACTATCTGTATGGAGAAAAGTGTTACATCTATACAGATCACAAGAGTTTGAAATATTTGCCTTCACAAAAGGAGCTGAATCTTCGGCAGAGGCAATGGCTAGAGCTTATTAAAGACTATGATTGTATCATTGACTATCAGCCAGGAAAGGCTAACGTTGTGGCTGATGCTTTAAGTCAAAAGACTCTGGCAGAGCTTCGGATCCTACCTACGTTGGTTCAACAGATCAAAGAAGCTCAGAAACAAGATTCTAGGCTCATGATGATTGGTGAAGTTGTTTCCAAAGGGGAGAGACCTAAGAGTTCTATAAAAGCAGATGGTGGTATTTACTTTAAAGACAGATTGTGTGTACCAAATATGCCAGAGTTGAAGCTGGAGATTCTAAAGGAGGCACATGAATCAGCTTATGCAATGCATCCTGGCAGCAATAAAATGTATCAGGATTTGAAGCCTTACTATTGGTGGCCAGGTATGAAAAAGGATGTCATAGAATTCACCACCAGATATCTGACATGTCAGCAGGTGAAAGCAGAACACCAGTTACCATCTGGATTGTTGCAACCTATCTCCATACCGGAATGGAAATGAGAAAGAGTCACTATGGATTTCGTGTCAGGACTATCGTTGACCTAAAGGAAGCATGATGCGATATGGGTGATTGTCGATAGACTGACTAAATCTGCACACTTTTTACCAGTCAGAATGGACTACCCTATGGATCGGTTAGTAGAGTTGTACATACAGGAGATAGTCCGGCTACATGGTGTGCCATTGTCCATGATTTCGGATAAGGATCCCAGATTCACCTCACAGTTTTGGAAGAGTTTACAAGGATCATTGGGTACTTGACTCAATTTTAGCATAGCTTTCCATCTTCAAATAGATGGGCAATCGAAGCGAGTAATTCAGTTGTTAGAAGATATGCTTCGGAGCTGTGTGATCGAGTTTACAGGAAGTTGGGATAGGTACTTGCCATTGATGGAGTTTGCATATAATAACAGTTATCAAGCGAGTATCGCTCCATACTGGAATGGAAATGGGAAAGAGTCACTATGGATTTCATGTCAGGACTATCGTTGACCCAAAGGAAGCATGATGCGATATGGGTGATTGTCGATAGATTGACTAAATCTGCACACTTTTTACCAGTCAGAATGGACTACCCTATGGATCGATTAGCAGAGTTGTACATACAGGAGATAGTCCGGCTACATGGTGTGCCATTTTCCATTATTTCGGATAGGGATCCCAAATTCACCTCACAGTTTTGGAAGAGTTTACAAGGATCCTTGGGTACTCGACTCAATTTTAGCACAGCTTTCCATCCTCAAACAGATAGGCAATCGAAGCGAGTAATTCAATTGTTATAAGATATGCTTCGGAGCTATGTGATCGAGTTTACGGAAAGTTGGGACAGGTACTTGCCATTGATGGAGTTTGTGTATAATAATAGTTATTAAGCGAGTATCAGTATGGCTCCATATGAAGCACTGTACGGTAAGAAGTGCAAATCTCCGATTTGTTGGACTAAGCTTAGTGAACGGAAGATGTTGGGACCTGATTTGGTTCAACAGACATAAGAGAAGATTAGAGTGATTAAGGATAGGCTCAAGGCAGCAAGTGATAGACATAAATCTTATGCAGACTTGAGCCGCAAAGACATCGAGTACGAATTTGGTGACAAGGTGTTTCTAAAAGTATATCCTTGGAAGAAAGTACTTCGATTTGGAAGCAAAGGCAAGTTGAGTCCCAGATTTATCAGACCTTATGAAGTAATAGAGCGAGTGGGACCAGTAGCCTATAGGTTGGCTTTACCTCTAGAGCTAGAAAAGATTCATAATGTATTTCACGTATCGATGCTCATAAGGTACAGATCTGTCCCATGTTATCCGAGTAGAAGAAATTGAGGTACAACCAGACATATCTTATGAGGAAGAACCAATAGCTATTCTGGCAAGGGAAATGAAACAGTTGCGGAAAAAGCAAATACCTTTAGTGAAAGTCCTCTGGCGGAGACACGCAACTGAATAGGCAACATGGAAAAACGAAGAGATAATGAGGAGCCAACATCCTCAGTTATTCAGCAATAACCTACCAGGTATGATTTCGAGGACGAAATCTTTTAAGGGGGGAGAATTGTAACATCTACTATTTCAAACTCCGACAGATATACGTGTTTCGCGACTGAAGTAGAGTCAAATTGACCGGAGTCTAAATTTTAGACCGTTGCAAATGAGAAAATTTAAGTTGAATTTTTCATGAAAACCGAAGAGAACGGAATCCGACCGTAAAATATGCAATTTTCGCACAGTTAGCATATCGTGAACGAAGTATACTATAACGTAGAAAATATTAAGATGAGTTTACCATTATAATTTCGTGATAAAACTCAAATGTTTAGGGTATCAAATTATAGAAATAAAATTTGAGGTGCGGTTCTGCGAAAATATCGGGGAATACAATTTTTGCTCCGGTGTTCCAATCGTGAAACCGAAAATGCCAGTGTATAAAGTAAGTTATTTCATGAATATTGGTATAATTAATTGTAGAAAATTAAATTGTTTAGGCCTTGAAATTTTAGAAATAAAAAATATTAGATTTAATGGTGATTAAATAATTAAACTAAAGTTAATTACACTAAATATATTCATGCACCACGCCAATTGTCCTTCATGCAAAGTAATTGGTTCTTAAACATGATATATATGCATTAAAGATGAAGACACATGGCTCATTTTTATAGCTTATACCATTTACTATTTTTTTTTTCATAATTTCCATTTTTCCTTATCTTTGTTGACCGAAATTCCAAAGGAGGGAAAAAAGAAAAAGTTCTTCTTCTTTTACAATTCCACCTAAAATGTGTTCATCCTTCCTTCTCCAAGCCGACCCACCCATTCTCCTACCCTTTAAATTTTCTTTGTTTTCTTATTAACCAAACACTAAGTGAGAGTAAACATAAGGGTGGTTGAGAAAAGACTTCAAATTTTCAATTCCTACCATTAAACTCATCTTGGCCGAAACATTCAAGGAAAGGGAAGAAGTGGAGTTAGGGGCCACAATTTATTAGATTTGAAAACCGTAACACTACTTATCCGTCCGGTGTACGACGGCGTAACCGGAGGGGTAAGGGATGTTACATTGTCATTTGTTTTTATTTTTGTGGCACATTTAATGGTGATTATTTTTGGAATTACAAATGAGTTAAACATAACATTGCAAAGGAGAGATCAAAATATTGTTAATGCCATGATGCTTGTTGATGTGACTAAAGGGCACTTACAAAAGATGAGAGATGATGGATGGGAATCTCACAATGATGAAGTTACTTCATTTTGCAAAAAGTACAATATTGAAATCCCTAATTTGGATGATGTATATGTTCTTCCCAGTTGAAAAAGGCATTGTTAAGGAACAATAGACCAATCTTCATAATCTCACAATGTATGTCTTGTTTTAATCATCAAGATCGATTTTCTTCTTTTGACAGAAAAAAATAATATGAACTTGCCGAATTTTATTCTAACGAGTTTTCAATTGCAGATTTGCCTTTTTTTTAGCATCAACTTGAGACTTTTATTGTTGATGTTCGAAGTGATAAGAGATTTTGGATGTTGAACAATATTAATGAGCTCTCCATGAAACTTGTTGAGACAAAGAAGCACATAATGTATCAAAAAGTCAATCTACTTTTGAAGCTAGCATTGGTTTTTCTTGTAGCAACTACAAGTGCAAAAAGAGCATTTTGTGCATTGATTTGCACAAAAATAAATAAATAAATAAATAAAGTGCACAATATTATGGGAATTAGTTGTTGAATAATTTTTTTAATTATTTTCATAGAAAAAAATTTATTTTTAAATTTTATCGAAGACGATATTATAAATCTCTTTCAAAACATGAGAACTCGTTGATAACGATTGTAATTTTTTTCTTTTAACTTTCTCATTTGTATGAATAAATTGTAATTTAGAAATTTATGGATGATGATCAATTTTTTTTGTAATTTTTTTTATTTTATCACTTTGCCACCCCTTTAAAAAATTTCTAGATCCGCCTCCGCTTGCATGACATCAGGATTAGTTTGGCCTATTTGGTGATGTTGGCTTTGATGTCCTTTAACGGTCGTGTTTTCTTGGTGGCTGTTGTTGGCCATGTTCTTGGTTTCTTGTTTTTTGGTAGTAAGTTTTCAAGAAAACCCCTCTTCCTAAAACTTCCGATCTTCCTCTGATCAATTGTAAGATGAAATTAATATATTGGGTATTTGCGTTTTCATTTGCAGATTCCCTAGTTGTATAATGGGTTTTGACTTGTTTGTTTGAGAGTAATTGAGTTGTAATAGTTTAGTGAATTTGATATGTTGATACTGTCTACAGTCTCTCTGGCAGTGAGATTACAGGAATAGGATTTTCAAAGGCAAGATTTTAGTAATTTAAAAAATTTTATTCCTTTAGCTTAAATTAAGCAAGATATAGATTAAAAAAATGCAATTAATTTTTTTCAGTGATTCATTTTTTGTATATTTATTTTTTAGTAAATTAATTTTTAAAAAAATAAAGGCATGAATAAATTAATATAATAATTTTAGTCATTTAAAAAATTAATTAATTTTAATAAATTTAGTAACTTAACTTTTTGTGACCAGGTTAGAAAGTATAATATGCTATTGACATCCACCATTTTTTTTTTGGTTAAAGGCATCATTTTCTAACAGATATATAGGATAGGATAGGATAACACGGTGGAATCGAAATTTTCAAGGGGAATTTTTCCAAGCAATTAATGCCAAAGTGACAACTGAAAATGAGTGTTCCTTTGACAATCAAGGCAAAGATTGAGAATTTCTTAAGCTTATGCTAAGTGCCACAATCACCCATTACTATATCAAAGATTCAACAATATCTTCATCTTCACCACATCTTTGAATCGAAAAGGTTTTGGAGAAGCGGATCCTCTATTAATTGGCTAGTTTTCCTTAGGAAAGGGTAAAAGATCCAAGTTGAAATCCCTATCCATGTAAAACCCCCTCTCTCAGGTGGTGTAAAATGATTAAAAAATATTAGAAAAAATTGACCTTATGATCTACAAAATTTCTGATTTTTATTCAATTCTTTTAACTATATATTGGATTAACTTATGTGTAAAATTTAGTAAATTATAATAGGAAGGTTGATGTAAATTTTACCAAATTATTTTAATAAACAAAGACGGTGGATATTTCCAAGCAATTAATGGACGAATTAATGACATGCGACAAATGAAAATGAGTGTTCTTTGACATTCAAGGCAAAGATTGAGAATTTCTTAGCTTGTGCTAGGTGCCAGAATCGCCCATTACTATATCAAGATTCAACAATATCTTCATCTTCACCACATCTTATTTGAATCTAAAAGGTTTTGGAGAAGGGGATCCTCTACTAATTGGCTAGTTTCCCTTAGGGAATGTTGAAATCCGTATCCATGTAAAACCTCCTCTTTCATGTGGTGTAAATGCTAAAAAAAAAAAAAATAGAAAAAATTGATCTTATGATCTACAAAATTTCTGATTTTTAGTCAATTCTTTTAACTATATATTGGATTAACTTATATGTAAAATTTAGTAAATTATAATAGAAAGGTTGATGTAAATTTTACCAAACTATATTAATAAACAAAAACAAAAAATGAGCTCCCTCAAAAAAAAAAAGGTGTCGTTTTTTTATTTTTGTAAAGCTAATATCTAATAACAAAAAATTTATTTCTCATATTTGTTAAAATGTATAGTTTTTTTTTTTATCAATTACTAGAAAATTAATGTAGATATCTTTTGAATGACAAAATCAAAGAAAGGAAAAATTACTATTTCCCCCTTGAGATTTGACATATTATACTAATACCTCTTGAGATTCAAAATTTATAAAATCAGCTTCCCTCGAGAAAAAATGTAGTTCTTATGTTAAATTTTAAAGCATTTACCTTAAGTCAGAAAAAGTAATCTCTTTTGCTCATGGGGTACTAGTACAATAGGTCAAAATTCAAGAAGGTACTAATACACTAAATCAAACTTGCAGAACATACTAATACAATAAGTCAAACTTCATAAGATAAATAGTAATTTTTTCTTTGTCATTTCACTATAGTCTCATTCTTTTTAACAGAAAATATAGCGGAATGATATATTAGTAAAATATGATAAAATAGATGAGACAAATCATATAATTTTTAAATTTTATGGAGGTACTAGTACAATAGGTTAAAGTTCATGGGATAAATAATAATTTTTCGAAGAATATATTATATTTACTAGCATTTATAATTAATTAATTTTGCGGTTGATAGTTCAATAAGATTTATGCTCATTTTCATTTTCTTGTAACATGGGCTAATATTATTAATCAATTTTTTTTTTTTTTTTATTAAGAGGTTCATTTATAGTTCAAATTTAAAAATTCAAAACTTTAATAGTTATATCAGTATCGCCGAATTATAACTTAATTATTGGCAATATTATTAGTCAATTTAAATAATTAAAATAAAAATAATAATTTTAAATTATAAAAAATTGAATTTAGATTTTATACTGCCTTATGGAGTAAATTACAATCATAAATGATAATTACTATTTAGGGTAATGCAACAATAATTTCGAGGAGTTTTAAAAAGACCAAGAGGTGATTGTACTCCACAAGAAGACACTCAAAGCAATTCACAAACACAAACAACATAAGCTGAAATTGACGAGCAATTTTTTTAAAGGTGCAGCAACTGAAGTAGGAGGAGGAGTATTGAAAAATTTGCATAAGTTGTTGAGTCTGATTTGTAGTAGAATAAATTTTAGTAGTTGTTGAATGAGTCTATTTTAAATACAAATAAGTTAGCCTAGCTGTAGGAGGAATCTATCTAGTTCATATATGTATGATTTAAATGTTTCAAATTTAAGTTTGATTTGTTGTTTGTTGCAGATTTTATTCTACAAATTTTTTGTAGTTTTATGTTTTTCAAGTGATTAATGAAATTTTGTGGGACAAACTTCTAAACATATTTTAATCCTCTTGATGCTACATTCTTTTAGAAAACCACAATCATATAAGAACTATCAAATTCCCAGAATCAATTTCATCATCCGATAACCCATCAGGAATCGTTGGAAAGTCAAATTCAGGGTGGCTGCAGGGATTAGGGGAGTTGAATTGGGTGTTAAATACAGTGATGGAGAATCAATTTGAATAAAGAAGGGTGCCTAACTACAGCATTGGATTAATATGTCCTTGGAATAGCAATGGCACTTGCACCTCTCGGGGGCATATCTTTCTTCAGTATGTAATTCAGCTTATTAGATCTGAATCTTGCGTCAGTTTTTTATATTAGTAGTCTGTAATATTCTATATCATATGGCAGCAACAAATACTCGTTTATTTTGCCATTTTTTAGAAAGGTAAGCCACTCAAAATCATTGGGACAGCTCAAATTGATTACTTGAATTTGAATATTATACTAAAATGTGAAGAAATATAAGGTTTTAGTGGAAAAGTTGAACTGCTAACATAAAAAAAATTGATTGTTCTCCTTGCTGTTTATGACTATGCCAAGACTTAAAAACAAGGCTGGTTATTAGATAAAGAGGAATGCTACCAACACTTTCTCATGCACTTTCCATCATCCACTTTCAATGGGAAAAGTCATAAAAAAATTTGTCAATTAGCAAAAGCTTGTAAAATTCCATCTTTTCGTGTTTCTGTTGTATGCGACATTTGCCTTTTCTCAAAGCAAACGAAATTGCCATTTCCTAATAGCAATACCAGATCTATGGATTCATGTTGACATGTGGGGCCGCACAGTAATTTTCATGTATGGACATAAATATTTTTTTGACTATTGTGGATGACTATAGCATATTCACTTGGCTTTTTCTATTAAAAGGAAAACCAAAAGCTAGGGAAAAGTTGCAGCATTTTATCAACAATGTTGAAACTCAGTTTCAGAAAAAGGTTAAAAATGTTAAGAGTGATAATGGCCCTGAATTTCTGATGACAAATTTTTATCAGACCAAGGGCATATGTCATCAAACTAGCTGTGTAGAAACTCTACATCAGAATGGATTAGTTGAAAGAAGACATCAGGAAATATTGAATGTTATGCGTGCACTGAAATTTCAAAGTAAACTACCAGATACCTTTTGGAGTGATTTTGCTGCCCAGTAGTTCACTTAATAAATAGGGTCCATTCATCAGTTATAGCCAATAAAATTCCCTATGTATTTTTGTATGAAAAATTGACAGACTTGTCTCATTTGAGAGTTTTTGGGTGCTTAGCTTTTGCTAGCACTTTAACTTCTCATAGAACAAAACTAGATGCAAGGGCCAGCAAATGTGTTTTCATTGGGTATAAGAATGGCACTAAATTAAAGGATATAGGTTGTATGAATTAGAGATTGGTAGAGTTGTGGTGTCCAAAAATGTGGTTTTTTATGAACATGAGTTCGCTTTCTCACATCTAGATTCTGATCATTCTCCCCAGTTTTGATCTGACATTGAAGTCTATCATTCATAAGCCTTTGATTCCTTCTTCAACCGTCCCACAACCAAACACATATATCATACCTACTATTTATAATTCTCCAACAAGGAGATCCATCAGAACTTATAAACACCAACCAGTATACCTGAAAGACTGTCATTGTGAAATACTCGGCCAACAGCACCGAGCCGGTCTCAATTCCATGTTAGCAACATTGAATTCAAGTATTTCTCATCCTTTACGATCAATTCTTTCATATACACACCTTTGCTTTTCTCACAAGTCTTTTGCAGCTTCCATTATAGTGCCTTTAGAGCCCAAAACATATAACCAGGCAGTAAAGTATCTAGAATGGAGGAAAGGAATGCAGGCAGAACTGGATGCATTAGAATTGAACAAAACATGGGAATTAAAGCCTGTACTAGCAAGCAAACAAACCATAGGCTGCTATATTCTTAAATGCCAAGCATGTTCTTCCTCACTATGAGAATTTACCAAATGTCATCAATAAACACAATGACAAATTGATCCAAGAACGACTTAAACGCTATGTTCATCAAATCTATAAAAGTTGTAGGCGCATTAATGAGTCCAAATGATATCACCAATAATTCATAATGGCCATAATGGGTCCTAAATATTGTCTTATGTATATGCTCTTGACGTATCCTCAATTGATGATAACCATAACGCAAATCAATTTTAGAGAAACATGTGACACCTTGTAACTGATCAAATAAATCATCTATGCGAGGAAGGGGATATTTATTATAAACAATCACTTTATTCAACTCACAATAATCAATGCAAAAGAGTAAAGATAAAATATTTTTTTTTCACAAATAATACAGGAGCACCCCAAGGAGAAGTACTAGGCCTGATAAAAACTTTATCCAACAATTCTTGCAACTATTTCTTAAGCTCTTTTCACTCTATTGGTGCCATCCTATAAGGCGGCATAGAAATAGGGGTCATAACAAGTACCACATCAATACAAAACTCTATCTTTCCATCAAGTGGTAGTCTTGTTTACTCCTCTGGAAAAACATTGAAAAACTCATACTATTGAGATGTCTTTAACAAGTGCCAGATAACCTTAGCATCTGTGACATAACATACATCTAGTCGTCAGAAATGAAATAAGGTTAGTCGGTGATGCACTCATATCACCTCGAAAACAGAACTCATCCTCACTAGGAATTTTAAAAATCACATTTTTATCTCTACAGTCAACAATATCATAATGCATTGCCAACCAATTCATGCCTAAAATCACATCAAAATCCATTGCATCCAATAAAATCAAATCAGCTGGAAGATCTCTACCCTCTACAAAAACCAGACAAGAGGGAAAAACAACATCTACTTCTAAAGCATCACTCAAAGGGGTCATCACAGATAAAGGAACCTCAAACCTAGTTGGATGTCTATCTAACCTCAAAGCAAAGCTAGGAGAAACAAAATCTGCCACCTAATGAGTATATGCAATAGGTAGCAAATAAAGCAACCTTGACTTGTACTTCTCTCTTATAACATGATAATTAACTCAATGTGTTTCATCATTTCATGAAACACTGAGTTTTTTGCTATGTGTATTGCAGAGTCATTGTCACAAAAAAAGAAATGTTGGGCCAAAGCTAGGTAAAATAAAGTCAGACAACAAGTAAACCAATCATTGGATTTCACAAGTGACAGCAGCCATGGCCATGTACTTTACCTTTGAAAAAGATCTGGAGATAGTGAACTATTTTTTTTTAATTTCCATGAGACTAAAGAGTCACCAAGAAACATATAATAACCTATGATAGATTTTCTGGTTAAGGGGCATAAAGCCCAATCAAAATTAGAATATACTTTGATCTTCATTATTGAATTAGTAGGAAAAAATAACCTTAACTAGGAGAAGATTTTATATACCATAGCACCCTGTGTGTTGCCTTTAAATCATGATCAAGGGTGCAATCTAAGAATTAAGATAGATGTTGCACTGCAAAAGAGATATCAGGTCAGGTATTGGTCAAATATGGTAATTTGCCAATGAGTTGCCTATAGCTTGTTAAATTAGATAAAGGCATTGAGTTGGATGATTATTTAAAGAAAGGGACCATGGGAGTTTCTGATGGTTTACTTTCTAAAAAACTAATGTTTTCCAACAATTTAAGTGCATGTTTTCTTTGGCAAAGATTGATACCAATATTTGTTCTTGTCACTTTTAATTCAAGAAAGTACTTCATGATACCAAGATATTTAATCTTAAACTAATCATGGAGGAAAAGCATAATGTTGTTGATCTAAGTCAAGTCATTATTGGTAGGATCACATCATTCATGCACACACACAAGGCAATAAAACTACTTTTGTCTGATTTAGTGAATAGGGAACAATCTGCTGCTACTTGCTTGAACCCTTAAGAAAGTAAGGCTTCTGATGCTTAGAATGCCATTGTTTGGTGGCCTATTTGAGACCATATAAATACTTTATGAGTTTACAAGCAAAAGAAGGATTGGCACATGAAAAACTAGGAGGCAGTTGCATATAAACCTCTTATGCAAGTTCACCATGCAGAAAGACATTGTTTATGTCAAGTTGGTGAAGGTGTCACCCTTGACAAACAGCCACAGCTAACAAAACCCTGATGGTTTCCATTTTAGCCACAAGAGAAAAGGTATTTAGGTAGTATATTCTTGGTTTTTAGGTAAAACCCTTAGCTACCAATCGGGCTTTGTGCCTTTTGATACTTTCATATGCATTAAACTTGGTTTTGGACATTAAGGGAATATTAGTTATATGTTAAATTCTCTAAGTGTGACTTTTGGTTGAAGAGTGTTATTTTCCTAGAACACGTGGTGTCTAAGGATGGTATCCAAATGGATCCTAAAAGGATAGAGGCAATGACCGACTGGCAGAGGTTGACTACAGTGACTAAGATTCGTAGTTTTCTAGGATTGGTAAGCCATTATCATCGTTTTGTGCAATATTTCTCGGGGATAGTATCACCTTTAACTAGATTGATCTGGAAGAATGTTAAGTTATAGTGGAATGATGTTTGTGAAAGGAGTTTTCAAAAGCTAAAAGATTATTCAACTTCAGCTCTAGTGTTGACCTTACCTTCTAGAACAAATGGTTTTACCGTGTATTGTGATGCTTCATAGAATTGGTTTAGGGTGTATTTTAATGCAACATGATAGGGTGGTAGCCAATGCTTCTAGGCAATTGAAGAAACATGAGCAGAATTACCCCACCCATGATTTAGAGATGGCAGTAGTGATCTTCACATTTAAATTTAGAGACATTATTTATATGGTGAGAAAGATTTATAAGGATCATAAGAGTTTGAAGTACATCTTCCAATAGAAAGAGTTTAACTTAAGGCAAATAAGATGGTTGGAACTTCTTAAGGATTATGATTGCACTATTCTTTACTATCCAAGTAAAGCTAATGTTGTAAATGCTTTAAGTAGGAAGTTCTCTAGTAGCCTTGCCCATATTAGTGTGAAGAAGAGACCATTGACTAAAAAGTTGCATGAGTTGTATGATTAGGGGTTACAATTAGAGGTGTTGGATTGTGAAGTGTTTTTAGCTCATTTTAAAGTTTGATTTGTTCTTATGGACAAGAAAAAGGAGCACAAGGCCAATATCCACAGTTGAAGAAAATTATAGTTGAAGTATAACTTGGTTAGGCTAAGGATTTTGTGGTAGACAATGATGGAATTCTTACAATGCAGAATAGATCGTGTGTTCCTGATGTAGAAAATCTTAGAAAAGAAATCATGGAGAAGGCTCATTACATAACATATACTGTTCATCTAGGTTCCACTAAAATGTATCATGATTTAAAAAGTATTTATTGATGGAATGGTATGAAGAAAAATGTGGTTGAGTTTGTGTCTAGATGTTTGACTTGTCAACAAGTGAAGCCTAAGCATCAGAAGCCATCATAATTATTACAACCCCTTCCTATTCTAGAGTGGAAATGGAAGAGATTTGGTGTTAGGATTGCCCAAGACATATACAAGGTAAGATTCTATTTGGGTGATTGTGGACCGGTTGACTAAGTTAGCACACTTTTTACCTGTGAAGATGACTTATTTTGTATCCAAGTATGCTAAATTGTATATTGAGAGAATTGTATGTCTTCATGGAGTTTTGATTTCTATAGTGTCAGATAAAGAGGCACAATTTACTTTGAGATTTTGGAGGAAGTTGCAGAAAAAACTAAGTACTAGATTAGACTTTAGTACAACTTTTCATCCACAGACTAATTGTCAATTTGAAAGGACAATTCAAACATTGGAGGATATGTTGAGGATGTGTGTTATGGATTTTGGAGGACAATGGGATTGACACTTACCTTTTATAAAGTTTGCTTAAAATAATAATTATCATGCTAGTATTGAGATGACACCATATGAAGCATTATATGGTAGGAAGTGTTGATCCTTAATATGTTAGGAAAAAGTTGGTAAAAGGAAGTTGGCAGGTCCTGAATTGGATCATATTGTGTTAGAGAAAATTTCTATCATTTGTAAGCATTTAAAGACAACTTTCAATAGGTAGAAGAACTATGCAGATCCTAAGAGAAAACATGTGAAATTTGGAATATGTGTTTTTGAAGGTGTCACCAATGAAATGAGCAATGATGTTTGGTAAGAAAGGAAAGTTATCCTTGCCTTTTGTAATTGTTATATATGACCTTTTGAGATCATAGGTAGGATTGGTGAGGTGTCCTATTAATTAGCATTACCTCTAGCCTTTTCTCATGTTCATCCAGTTTTTCATATTTCTATGTTAAGGAAGTATGTTCCAAATCCTTCTCATGTGTTACAACTTCAGAGTGTAGAAGTGAATGAAGACTTATCATACGAAGAGCAACCAGTGGAAATCATTAATACTCAAATTCAACTACTTCATTTTAAGAGTATACCTATAGTGAAGGTTAGGTGGCAAAATCACTCATATAAGAAATATACTTAAAAGAAGAGTAAGAGATGCAAGATTTCTATCCATATCTTTTTTAATCTTAAGTTGTTATGTTTTTCTAAAAATTCGAGAATGAATTTTCTTGGAGGGGGGAAGAATGTAATACTCCATATTTTTAATTTTGCTCAATTAAGATTTTTCTTAAATTATTTCATAGTTTAATAATTTTATTTAAGTAAAATTTCATTAAAAATTCCGAACTTGTGAAAAATTACAATATTTTCCCCGAGTGTATGTGTAGAGGCTGCAAGGACCAAAATAGTAAAATTGATTTTCTCTTTCCTCTCTTTTTTCTCTTTCTCTCTCATTCTCTATACATTACCACTATCTCTATTCATCATCCAAATGACCTATGATCTTTATTAAATTTGAACCACAAGTAGTTGTCCACATCATATCACTTCGGCGATATTTGATCTTCCAAAAATTGACTGTATTTTCAGGATCGACGAGAAGAAAATCAGATGATGGGAATGCCCTATCGTTTCTCACACTTTTCGACTTCTTTTCTCAATTATGATACCAAAAATGAACTCGAGATGTCAAAAAACCTTAGGCGAGACAGTTTGAGCTTTAGGAACCACCATTTAAAGGCTGATCAGAGTCAGATTCTGTCGTCGAAACCGCTGCAAAATTTTGTAGATCTAGACGTTTTCGGCCACTTATAAGCCAAGAAACATATATATTTGGACTTTTCACATCTCAAGCTTTCTTTTGATACCATCCGATTGTCAATCCGCTGCCATCGAAAATTTTCCGGTCAACAATGTCTAGTAACCATTGATCGGGTATTTTGATTAGAATCTTCAGCTCATTAAACTAAGTCATCTGGTACAAAAGCACACCTTCTAGATGTTATTAGATATTGAGATATGAATTTATTTGTGAAGTTTAGAGATATTATTTTTTAATAGGGTGATTAATTAATTTAATTGAGTTATATGATCAATTGCATAATTATTGGAGTTTATTGAAGATTATTAGGTGAATAATTGGATTTTATATTAGTAAATTAAGGTGATTATTATTTAAGCTAGAATATAAATAAATTAAATAATTAAATTAATAATTGAGGGTTATCTTATATGTTGGTCGAGAGTATTATATATTTAGAGACCTGAATAGTATTAGATTATATTGAGATAGTGATTAAAGTGGTTTATAGGATATTGACCCTTTATATAGTAGGTTATGCCCAGTTTAATGAGAAGTTCTACCAAATATTTCAATAGGATTTATGTTAAAAGTCTAGACAAATGTTTATTCAGGTGATTCCTAGAAGAGTCTAGGTATAAGATTTATTCTTGAGATTATATTAATTTTCATTATATTTTTCTAAATTCTCCAGAGGCTCCATTAGCTGCACCAGAGTTTTAAAAGCAGCAATTGAGGAATCTACATATCTATGAGTTAATATCATATAATTTTATAACATGCTACCCCTTTCCCATATATCTTCTCCGGTATGCTACATAATATTATTATTGTTGTTATAATATTATTTTATATGTACATATATTTATGTTTGATTATTGTTGGAGATGATTGAGTGAGATTGTGATGTGATGTGATGTTTTGTGATGATGTGATTGTAGGTTGAGAACTATAGCAGAACATGCTATTTAATGGGTCACATAAGGACTGTGTGTATACCGATGATAATCATATGATTATAGATGGATTGAGGTGATAACCAAGGTGGAGCATGCTCTTAGGCCACCGACACCATTTGGATAAGTGACCAATTAGATAGAGGACTATGGTTGATACTTTGCTCTTAGGGCACCGTTCCATTGGAATTAACAGAACCTATTGGCTAGTATTATTGAGGTTTTGGGTTCTGCTTAAGTTTCTCTCCCATTTGTTGTGATTAGTGATAATGTATGATGTGAATCCCTATATATGTATAAATATGGTACCACTGTATTATTGTGTGATTGTATATTATAAAATTATATGATGTTAATTCATTTAGCACAAGCTGACCCCTCTCAACTATTTTTCCAGGTAGTAGATTTGTCTTATACATCTTGTTTGGATTACCCAGCATCTTCTTTACTCCATGAGGCCTTTGATGTAAAATTTTTATTTTGTGTGTTTAGATTGCATTTAATATTCTAGACTTCTGCAGTACTAGTTCTAGTGGTATTAGAATAGATATATCGATATGAGGATATTCTTCCATGATAATGTTATGTATGTATATATATATATTGTGATGGAGTTAATCGTGTATATATATATATATATACTTGGATAATATTAGTCATGAGATGATTTGATATTAGTTTTATTTATTTATTTATTATTATGTTATATGGTTTAGGCTTGCTACGGGTTTCGGTGGCCTTAAGTCTACTTATTCTCTAGTACCGGTCACAGTCTCAGGATTGGATCGTGACAAAGTCCTTCAAAGAATCTCCGTTTTAGCATCATTAAGACTTTCATATCCATAGCTTGATAACATAAGCAGATTCTTCGTAGCTTCCACAGGTGAAATATTGAGTGACTCTGAATCCTCAGAAACTTCAAGTGATAATGGTTGAGTACATCTTAGCAATTTGGGATTGTTGAAAAATTTGTTAAGTGCAGAGGCATATGTTATTGTTATGCTCAATACCTTCATGTGTTTCAAACATAACAATGGATCTATTGTTGAAATATGACAATCCCACATCGGAAAGAGATGATTTTTCCACCATAGCATTAGGCTATAAAAGAACTTCATCCTCTCTTAACAATTCATCCCAAAAACCACCAATCTCTCTACTTCTAAGATTGGTTGTATTTTTCCTCTCTCTCTTGTAATATTTCACTTTGTAATATTTCTTTGAAATAGTGAAATATTATTTTAGTAGTGTCCGAGGACGTAGGCATAATTGGCCGAACCTCGTTAAATTCTGGTGTTCCTTTTATTTCTATTTAATAGCTATTGTCGGGTCTTTTACTTTGTGATATATTGTGCTTTAAATTATCTTAGAAAAATTATGTCACCAAGACTCAAGAGTCTAAGGAAGTTGGTTTTTAAGGGAGACCATTTGTGACTCCACCAACTACCTGGGAATTTTTCTTTGTCTTAATTTTTGGCACAATTATTCATTTTGGTGGAAACTAACCCGATTTCCACAACAATTGGTATCAGAGCCAAGGTTACTGAGTTATATGCTCTGTGGTTGCGGCGTAAGCTGATCTTCCACATCAGAAAGGTTTCCTTGGATTCTTGGGTATTCCGCATTTGAAAGCTATTAAATAGTCTTAAAAAGGAAATGGCAAGAGACGGACAAAAATCCACAATGGACACAACAGCTTCTACTTCATCAATTTTGGCGAGAACTGATGTGGCAAATACGAGAATTGCAGTGGAGATTTTTGATGGTACAGGCCATTTCGGCATGTGGCAAGGTGAAGTTCTAGACGCCTTATTTCAGCAAGGCTTAGACATTGCCATTGAGGGAGAAAAGCCAGAAGGTGCAGATGAGAAGGAATGGAAGACAATCAATCGTTTGGCATGTGGTACAATTCGATCGTGCCTGTCCAGAGAGCAGAAGTATGCCTTTTGTAAAGAAACTTCTGCAAGTAAATTGTGGAAGGCACTGGAGGAAAAATTCTTGAAAAAAAGCAGTCAAAATAAGCTTCATATGAAGAAAAGACTGTTCAGATTCACATATGTTCCTGGTACCACGATGAATGATCACATCACCAATTTCAATCAACTTGTAGCAGATCTGATGAACTTGGATGTGACATTTGAAGATGAAGATTTGGCCCTAATGCTGTTGGGATCCCTTCCTGAGGAGTTTGAGTTTCTAGAAACTACTCTACTCCATGGGAAAGCTGAGGTGTCTCTTAGTGAAGTATGTGTTGCACTATACAACTATGAATTGAGGAGAAAAGACAAGAAGGATAGCACCAGTGGAGCAGCTGAAGCTTTGATAGTAAGAGGCCGTTCGAAAAATAAGAACAGGGGAAAGAAAGACAGATCAAAGTCCAGAGTGGGCAAAGATGAATGTGCTTTTTGTCGAGAAAAGGGGCACTGGAAGAAAGATTGTCCTAAGTTGAGAAGCAAATCTGGTAAAGGCAAGTCTGTTGCAGATTCAAATGTAACTGAATGTGATGATTCAGATTTTTCATTAGCATTGATGCCATCAATAAGCAGTTCGACTGCTTGGATCCTGGATTCAGGCTGTAGCCACCATATGTGTCCCAATCGGGAATGGTTTTTCGATTTTAAAGAAATTGAAGGTGGAGTTGTCTATACAGCAAATGACAGCCCTTGCAAAACAACTGGAATTGGTTCAATCCAATTGAGGAATCGTGATGGATCAATCAGAACTCTGACAGACGTAAGATATGTGCCCAGTCTGACGAAAAACCTCATTTCTATGGGAATCATTGGGAGAAAGGGTTTCACTATAATCATTAAAAATGAAGTAATGAAAGTTATATCTGGAGCACTTGTGGTGATGAGAGGAGTTCAAAGGAGCAACAACTTGTATTACTATGAAGGCAATACAGTTGTTGGAACAACAGCAGCAGTTTCTAGTGATGACCATGAGCTAGAAATAACCAGATTGTGGCATATGCGCTTGGGGCATGTAGGCGAAAAATCCTTGAAACTTCTGGCGAATCAAGGATTATTGCAAGGAGTGCGAACCTGCAAATTAGACTTCTGTGAGCATTGCATCAAAGGGAAGCAGACGAGAGTGAAGTTTGGCACTGCAATCCATGATACCAAGGGTATTCTGGATTATGTTCACTCAGATGTATGGGGTCCTTCCAAAACTGCTTCAATGGGAGGTAAACACTACTATGTTACCTTTGTTGATGATTGTTCAAGAAGAGTATGGGTGTATACAATGAAGACAAAGGATGAAGTGTTGGAAGTTTTTCTCATCTGGAAGAAGATGGTAGAAACTCAGACGGGCAGAAAGATCAAGTGTCTTCGAACAGACAATGGCGGAGAGTACACAAGTGATCCCTTCATGAAAGTTTGCAGAAATGAAGGAATTGTTCGACATTTCACTGTCAGAAATACACCACAACAGAATGGGGTGGCTGAACGCATGAACCGAACTCTACTGGAGAAAGTTCGGTGTATGTTGTCTAATGCTGGATTAGGCAGACAGTTTTGGGCTGAGGCTGTAACATACGCATGTCATCTCATTAATCGTTTGCCATCAACTGCTATCAATGGCAAAACACCTTTGGAGGTGTGGTATGGAAAACCTGCTACAGATTATAATTCCTTACATGTGTTTGGTTCCACTGCATACTATCATGTTAAGGAATCAAAGTTAGATCCAAGGGCAAAGAAAGCTATCTTTATGGGGATATCCTCTGGTATCAAAGGATATCGACTATGGTGCCCAGAGACGAAGAAAATAATCTTTAGTAGAGATGTTACCTTTGATGAGTCTACCATGTTAAAGGTAACAAAGGAGCAGACGGATGGTTCTCCACAGCAGGTGGAGGAAACTCCCAAACAGGTGGAGTTTGATAGAAGAAGAATTGTTGATCCAGCAATTGTAGAGTCTGATAAAATTACTCCTACGGAAGAAGAGGAGATAATGGTAGAAAATGGATCAGATGAGGAAGCAGAGGTTTCAGCACAAGAACCTCCTCAGCAACTTGAGCCAATTGCACTACGAAAGCCGAAAAGGAAGATTAAGAAACCTGCTCGACTTGAAGATATGACTAATTATACATCTTCAGTAGATGATGAGATTCCTTCCACTTATTGTGAAGCTATTCAAAGCTCAGAAGAAGAAAAGTGGAGAAAGGCTATGGAAGAAGAGATGCAGTCCCTTGAAAAGAATCAGACATGGAAGCTAGCAAGTCTGCCAAAGGGAAAGAAAGCGATTGGCTGTAAATGGGTTTATGCAAAGAAAGACGGATTTCCTGATAAGAATGATATCCGCTACAAGGCAAGATTGGTAGCTAAAGGCTACGCTCAGAAGGAGGGAATTGATTATAATGAAGTGTTTTCTCCAGTTGTAAAACATTCCTCCATAAGAATACTGCTGGCTTTGGTAGCACAATTTGATCTGGAACTAGTTCAGCTCGATGTAAAAACTGCATTTTTACATGGAGACTTAGAAGAAGAAATCTACATGACTCAGCCAGAAGGATTTAAAGTTGCTGGAAAAGAAAATTTGGCGTGCAAGTTGAGCAAATCGTTGTATGGATTGAAGCAATCTCCAAGACAGTGGTACAAACGATTTGACAAGTTTATGATAAGGCAGAAATACACAAGAAGCAAATATGATCATTGTGTATATTTACGCAAGCTACGGGATGGTTCCTTTATCTATCTCCTCCTTTATGTTGATGATATGCTGATAGCTTCAAAAGATGAAGGAGAGATTCAGAAGTTAAAAGCTCAACTAAATCAGGAATTTGAAATGAAGGATTTAGGGGAAGCTAAGAAGATTCTCGGTATGGAGATATGCAGAGACAGAAAATTGGGGAGACTTTGTTTGACTCAGAAACAATATCTGAGAAAAGTACTAAAGCGTTTTGGGATAAATGAGAATACAAAACCAGTTAGTACTCCACTTGCTCCTCATTTTAAGCTCAGTGCATCTTTATCTCCGAAAAGTGATGAAGAACGAGAATATATGTCAAAGGTTCCATATGCAAATGCTGTTGGTAGCTTGATGTATGCAATGGTGTGTACGAGGCCTGACATTTCACAAGCAGTTGGAGTTGTGAGCAGGTACATGCATGATCCTGGCAAAGGACATTGGCAAGCTGTGAAATGGATTCTACGGTATATTCAAAATACTGTAGATGTTGGTATAATGTTTGAGCGGGATGAGAAAAGTGGTCAATATATAGTTGGATATTGTGATTCCGACTATGCAGGTGATTTAGACAAACGTCGATCTACTACCGGTTATGTGTTCACACTTGCAAAGGCACCGGTTAGTTGGAAGTCCACCTTACAGTCAACAGTTGCTTTGTCTACAACAGAGGCAGAGTACATGGCAGTTTCAGAAGCTGTTAAGGAGGCAATTTGGCTTCAGGGGTTGTTGAATGACTTGGGAATTGGTCAGAAGCATGTCAAAGTGCATTGTGACAGTCAAAGTGCTATTTGTTTAGCAAAGAATCAAGTTTATCATACAAGGACGAAGCATATCGATGTTCGATATCATTTTGTACGGGAAATTCTTGAAGATGGTGGGATACTTCTTCAAAAGATTTTGACTGCTGAAAATCCCGCAGATATGGCAACGAAAGTTGTGACAAGTGTCAAGTTCCAACATTGTTTGGACTTGATAAATGTTATTAGAATTTGAAATTGGGCGCTTTGAAGCGCATTTGGAGACATTACTGAAATTTGTAATATAAGAGTTTAGAGGATGTTTGTTTGGAATTGTGAGATTGTCAAGGTGGAGATTTGTTGAAATATGACAATCCCACATCGGAAAGAGATGATTTTTCCACCATAGCATTAGGCTATAAAAGAACTTCATCCTCTCTTAACAATTCATCCCAAAAACCACCAATCTCTCTACTTCTAAGATTGGTTGTATTTTTCCTCTCTCTCTTGTAATATTTCACTTTGTAATATTTCTTTGAAATAGTGAAATATTATTTTAGTAGTGTCCGAGGACGTAGGCATAATTGGCCGAACCTCGTTAAATTCTGGTGTTCCTTTTATTTCTATTTAATAGCTATTGTCGGGTCTTTTACTTTGTGATATATTGTGCTTTAAATTATCTTAGAAAAATTCTGTCACCAAGACTCAAGAGTCTAAGGAAGTTGGTTTTTAAGGGAGACCATTTGTGACTCCACCAACTACCTGGGAATTTTTCTTTGTCTTAATTTTTGGCACAATTATTCATTTTGGTGGAAACTAACCCGATTTCCACAACATCTATATCCATATTTTTAACAGACAATATATTATCTTCAATTCTTCTACTGAGAAACTACAGAAGAATATTTTCAAAAGTTGCAATGACACCAAACCATATATCACTTGCTTGGCTGGATTTTTCTTGATTGATTTTATTTTATTAATCTGAGTTTATTTTATATTTTATTTCCATTAAATCTAAAACCTCCAATATAATTTCTTTGTCTTCTTAAAATTCAGATTTAATAACTACCCAATCCCTATGGATTCAATCTTATGTCCACTATTTATAAATTTTATTTTGAGAAGTATGAATTTATTTTTGACTAGTTTCGACAGCTATCAAGTCTCTTGTTTAGTTTTTCTACCAAAAAATAAAAACTATATAGTAAAAAACTCTTCTTTTCAGTAGAAATGATAAACCAATAGAATAAGAATAATAAAAATTGGCTTAACATGTCGAAAATATTGAAAAACAAAATGATGTTATTTTTGCAGCTAATTCTAAAAATCAACCCACTAAATATTTTTATTGAGCTCTCTCTAGAATGATGCGTACTCAAGTTTTTTTTGTTTTTTTGGAGAGCTCTCTAGAAATATTTCCTCTCGTTTATTATGCCCTTGGAAGGTGAAGAGCTCTACATATAGACAAAACTTCTATTGAATTAGTAAGAGTGACAGAGGAGGGATAAGAGAGATTTCTAGAGACAAAAAAAAAAAAAATCTTTTGTAAAAATGAAGACGAAGAAAAAAAAATGTTTTTATTTCATGAATGCTCTGTTTTTATCTCTGTTTCTGCAACTTCTTAATGTTTTTATGTTCATCTCTTTGTTTTTCTTTTATCCTCTCCTCTCCTCTCCAAATCTCCGACAGAATGCCTCCTGAACTTCTCCAAATTAACCACTTAGACATCTCAATTCAATAAAATACCAATTTATCACCTCAGACTATTCAATTTCAAATCAATATAGCACTTTTTGCTAACAAAAATCAGATTGATCAGATAAAATAAACAAAAATCAGATTATAAAACAGTCATGGACACTCTCTCCTCTACGACGGGTGAAGTTTTAATCTGTTATTCATCTTCGGTTGTTGTGATTGCTTTAGTAAATGGGCTGTAAATCCCTCACTGGAGAAGATGATGATGAAATCAATTTATTAAGTATCCACACGAGGGAGAGAGACGAAAAAAATTCCTCAGTTTCAAATCTAAATTTTCAACCTGTAAGCTAATTAAATCAAGAGAATAAGTTTGAATGTTTATTATTTTTTACCTTTTTGGAAATTAGTTCCATAGATCCTAAAATCAAAATTCATAGAAAAAAAAAGGTTAAAAATTAATTCCAGCAGTAACACTGTCCATAACAACAAAAACCAATTTCAAATTTCACTTCTAATTACTCCAAATTTTCATTCATATTCTAGAAAATCGACAAAAAAAAAAGATAATAATAAAAAAATTCATTAACTTATCCCAATTAAAATTGAAATTGAAATTGCACAATTCAATAAATTATACCATACAAAAAAACATAACAATTTTTGACATGAAAAAGTTTTTCGATATGAAGGATAAAGACAGCAACAAGAAGCTATCATAAACAATTAATCCCCAACCAAAAATCACAAGCAAAATTCAAGCAGAGTACAAGAGGTAACAAGGTTTGATTTCAAATGTGGTTCAAGTATGAAAAAAAAAAAAAAACGAATCTTGATCGTGATAAAAAAAAAAAAAATTCCCTCAATCAGACCACAGTAGACCTTCCAATTGTAGAATTTGATGAAACAGGTCTCTGTTGAAAACTGCTGAAAACCACAAACAACGGAGTTGCTTTTCATGCAGCCAAAGTTTGCTAAAATCCTACAAAAAATGATTATCTGATTGCTCTGGAATTATTTTTTTCAATCTTGTTCTGTGCATCAGCTGATGAAAATTGAGGTTGCCAGACTCATTTGTAGCCGATTGGAGTGAAGATACCACTAGCACCAATAATCCAGTTCTCTGGCATTGAACTCTCATGCTCCACCTCTCCAAACAAGTCGTGTTGGAATTAATGGAAATGGTTGCGCGTAGTCTACCTTCTTCTCTTTCTTATGGCTGTAAAAATTTAAAAGATATATGAGCAACTCAGGTGAAATTTTCAAAGACATGCAAATCTCAATTAATAGAACCCCAATAAAATAGAAGTCAATTAAATTTGTTTCTAAAAAGTGAATACAACTTCATGCGACAGTTTATAAAGATCAAAATAGAATATGCATGTATTATTAGGCAAACATTGTTCTCAGGATATACATGAGCTAAAACAATTACTAAAAGCAAAAGATCAATCGTTCATTAATCCTGTGATGAGAACAACAAGAGCAACACATTTCCTTTCTTAATTGCTCCCCATGAAATAATGTTAACAAATATATTGATGCTTTTTCAACAATGAATTTGGTTCAAATGGGGAATTTATTCAAGTTAGTTTTTGAATTTTTCATTAATACTCAGCAAAAAGGACACCAGTTACTAGAAAAAACAATAACATTATTTCCTACTAACCTACTATTAGATAGCTACTATTAGATAGCTAGTATCAACATATTGTAAACTCTGATATATACCTGTACATACAGATGCCTATAATCAGAAAATACATTACTCTTCCAACTCACGTTTTTATGGTATTAGAGCCACTAAGGGTTTAACAACCATCAACTCTATATGGCCAACTCTTCTTTTGAAATAGTCTCTTCTTTCTCTACACCATCCATTACTTCCCTACCCAATGTGGCACATCATTTACCCATTAAACTTAACTCCACAAATTACCTACTGAGGTAGGCCCAATTACTTCCCTTGCTTTACAGCTATGATTTAGCAAAACACGTTGATGGTAGTATTGAACCTCCACCTGCCCACACTGATGACAATTTACCCAAATCTGCATACACCACATGGTTTCACCAAGACCAATTGGTCCTTAGCTGGATCATTGGTTCCATCACTGAAGAATTTGTCCCACAGGTTATAGGAGCGAAGACAGCTCGAACAACATGAGAAAAATTAGAAAACACATATGCTTCCGGATCAAAAGCCCAAATTCGCCACATAAAATCACTGTTTTTTCGCCTCACCAAAGAACCAACTGAAACTATTGGCCACTACACTCAACGAGCAAGGAATGTATGACCAGCTTGTCGTGCTCAATAGTCCAGTCTCAAATGATGATCTTGTACAGGTCATAGTTAATGGTTTGGGCACAGATTAGACGCCATTTGTGAGATCATTGGAAAACAGACTTGAGGCTGTTTCATTTGATGATTTATATGGTTTACTATTGTCTGAAGAAGCAAACTTGGCAGCTGATACTTCAAAAGACTCAATCTCTCCAATGGCATTTCATGTTAATACACATATATCCTCCAATTCCAGGTCTAACAACTCATTTCGAGGACGTGGGGGCAGAGGTCGTTCTTCATCTCATTCATCCACCTCCACACTTCATTTTCCCACAGATAACCATCTGCAGCACTATGCTTCCTACTTCATCACTTTTCAATGCCATAACTGCTCTAGATTTGGTCATCTTGCAAAACATTGTTCCATACCACGCCAGAAACTCAACTCCTTCAGAACCTTCTTTCCCTCACAAACCGATTTCCAACTATGCCTCCACCTCTCATCCTTAACCTTGGATTCTTGACACTGGTGCGACACATCACTTGACACCAGAATTGGAAAATCTGTCTCTTGATTCTAAATACCATGGCCCTGATGAAGTGAAAATCGGCAAGGGTAAAACACCTCCCATTTCACATTGTGGATTTTGTTTTTTTCAATTTTTCCAATTATTGATTTCATTTACCAGATATTTTGGATGTACCTCATTCTTATTCCAATTTATTATCTGTATACTTTTTTACTCGTGTAAACAACGTTTCAATTGAATTTTTCCCTGATCATTTTCTTATTAAGGATATCCACACGAGGGCTATCCTTCACAAAGGGCCGAGTGATAATGGCATCTATTCCATGCAGCTCTCACCTTTTTCCAAGTCCTTTTCACCACTTGCCATGACCTGTTCACTCTCACAATGGCATTCATGACTTGCTCATGCCAATCTTCGTACTGTTGGACAAGTTCTACGTTAAAATAATATTTCATTTTCGTCCAATAATGAGTATGATGTTTGTCATGCTTGCAGTGTCAGCAAGAGTCATAAGTTATCTTTTCCATTGTCTTCATTTCAAACAAATACAAATTTAGAGTTGATTTGTTCTGATTTATGGGGTTTTCCCCCTGTTAATTCCATTGATAACTATCGTTACTATGTTATATTTTACGACCACTTTAGCAAATACACCTAGATCTATTTTCTTAAGTGTAAAACTGAGTACCATAGGCATATTGTTGAAATTGGGTTAGCTTTACTTAAAAAGTACCAATCTCATACTGGACATATGCCTTTGCTACCGCAATCTATACCATCAACAGACTACCCACTCCCAATCTCACGCCATTTTTCAAGTTATTTAGCACAAAACCTGATTATCATGCCCTTCATACCTTTGGTTGCCTTTGTTACCCTTAGTTACATCCCTACAGTGCTCACAAACTTGAACCTCATTCTCAAAAGTGCGTATTTTTGGGTTACAGCAAACTTCATAAAAGGTTATTACTGTCTTAATCTTTATTCTCTCAAGTCATGATGTTTTTCATGACCAAGTTTTTCCGTTTGCTTCAAGTGATGTGCTGCCACAGTCCAATGTTCAGTATACAGCACTAGCCACAATCCTTTTACCGTCTCTACCTCCTACTGGTACACCAGCTATTCCCACTATACAATCATCTCCACTTTTAACCACCACCCATCTCTTCTAATGATGTCCAGCCCCAAAACACCATCAACCAACCTGGTCTCAACCTCACGGTTGATCTCACCAAGTATACAACTCCCCCACCTCAACGGAATCATTCTATGGTTACCCGTTCACAAACAGGCTCCCTTAAACTATGAGCAATGGCCAGTCAAACTACTGAAGAAATTGAACCTCATGCTTCAGTAAGGCCATCAAATCTCCTGCGTGGAAGCAAACTATGACTGATGAATTTAATGCCTTGATAAAAAAAAAAAAAAACCTGGAAATTGGTCCCACATTCTAGTGCCCATAATGTAGTAGGCTGCAAATGGGTCTATCTCATCAAGCGAAAATCAGATGGTTCTTTTGAACGGTACAAAGTCTGGCTTGTTGCTAAAGGTTTTCACCAACGTCTGGGGATTGATTATACAGAGACTTTTAGCCCTGTGGTAAAATCAGCTGTTGTGCGTTTGATTTTTTCTCTAGCAGTATCTAAACAATGGCAGGTCAAAGAATTGGATGTTTCCAATGTTTTCTACACAGCCAACTTGATGAGGATATATTTGTGGCTCAACCTCAAGGATTTGTCCATCCTTTATACCCAGATTATATGTGAAATTTAAACAAGTCTATCCATGGCCTCAAACAAGCACCACAACAGTGGTACAAATGCTTCACCACTGCATTAAGCTCTCTGGGATTTATTGGTTCCAAAACAAATAGTTCACTACACTATTTCAAAGAGGGTACATTGCAGTATGATGTCGAAAAAAAAAATTTAAAATCGATTTTTATATTTTATAATATAATTAATTTAAAATAGATTTTAAATAATATAATAATATATTAAATAATATATAATTTTAATTTTTAAATAATATAATAATATTTTAAATATAATATTAATTTTTAAATAATATAATATATAGGGGCGATCTTGTAATTCTTGGTCTCTACGTTGTTAGATGCTCCATTTTATTTTCCCATTAAGGCCAAACCTAAACTTGTGCTCAAGAGATAGCTGTCATACATTGACTTTTGCTAACGAGCAATGATTCCAATTTCATTAATCACGTTGTTACTTCACTCCAACAAAACTTTGTTGCAAAGGATCTTGGAATTCTTCATTACTTCCTTGGTGTTGAAGCTTTTGTGGTATTTTGGGTCATTATTTTGGTCTCAAACGAAATATATTCAAGATTTATTGGTTAAAGCAAAGATGGAAGGAGCAAATGGGATGTCCACTCCTGCATTTACAAAAGCCAAATTAACTTGCACAGGAGACTCATTTCACGACCCAAGGTTATATCGTAACATTGTGGTGGTTTACAATTGTGCTTCACAAGACCGGATATTCGTTATGTTGTTAACAAAGTATCACAATTCATGCATGCTCTAACCAATGACCACTGGACAGTGGTAAAACACATTTTATGACATCCACAACTTACTGTTCAACATGGTCTGCTCATTCGTCCCTCTTCTCAATTTAATATTTCAGTTTATAGTGATGCTGATTGGGGTGGCAACATTGATGACCGCAAATCAACAATAGGCTATAGTATCTACGTTGTCAATAACCTCGTTACTTGGGCATCTCGAAAGCAACGAACCATAGCCCACTCCTCCACGGAGGCGGAATACCGAGCCCTTGCAGTTGCTGTTTCAGAATTACAATGGGTTCAGTCACTTATGAAAAAAATTCTTATCCCCAGCACATCCACCCCTACAATCTGGTGTGACAATTTGAGTGCAACTTACCTCACCACCATTCCTATTTTTCATTCAAGATACAAACATCTCGAAATTGATTTTTACTTTGTACGAAATAAAGTTGCTCACAAGGAATTATCAGTCCACTACATTTCTTCAAAGGAACAATTAGCTGACATACTCACAAAACCGCTGCCCAAACCATAATTCCAGCTACTCAAATCCAAGTTGTGTGTTCTTCCTCGACCTGCACCACTTGCAGGAGGGTGATAAGGATAAGTTGTATGATTTGATAAGATAAGTCTTTGGTTCAATCTCTATTAGTTACATTGACCTATCCTTCTGTTAGATAGCTATTATCAACATATTGTAAACTTTGATATATAGCTGTACATATAGATGCCTATAATCAGAAAATACAGTACTCTTCCAACTCACGTTTTCACTACTTCAACACCAAAAGGAATTTTGGATCTTTTGAGTTCATCGCCAAAGGGAATTCCTACAGATCTCAACTCAAGTTCTGCCCAAATATCATCTAGAATGAAGAGTACCTTAGAATAATCCAACTCTCATACAATTGACTTGCCCTCCCAACAGGTACTTCATTCACATCAAATTTCAGGCCCAAGGAATCAGCTATTTCTCCTTGGATTCTTCTCAGGTCTGGTAGTCTGAGAGATAGTAACCATAACAACAAAATCGAATAACTCTTCTTTCATAGCTTTCCCATAGACCTTCTTCACTAGTGCGGTCTTTCCAATGCCTTCCATACCATAGACCCCAATCATGTTAAGATAGGGACATCTGAGCACATCCATAACTTGGTTAAGGATCATCACCCTTGATGGCAAGGCTTCCTTTCTATATGAATCCAAAACCATATTGACTGAATGAAGAGTAAATAAATGAGAGAGGGAATAAAGAAAAGAGAATAGGGAAAATAGATGGAATACAGAAGAGAGAAATATCGAGTGGATGAAAGAGACAAGAAAAGATGAAGAAAAGCTTGCGGAAATAGAAATTGAAAAACAAGAAAAACAGTGAAAACAATAAAGAATTAGTGGAATGGTTCTGATGGAATCAGTGAACAATTGATGATGGAAGAAGAAAGATGGACAAAGAATTTGTGGGTCTAAGTGAAGAGTGATAAAGAAATGGTGAAGAATTGACACAGAACGGAAAAAGAAAATGAAGAGTAAGGAGTGTGGGAGTAATAGGGGCAAAAATGACAAACTATGGGGTGTTTTATATTGGACTTAATGCTTCAACATGGCGTGGATATCAAACAAAAGGAGGGCAATGGGGCCCTGGCTTTTCAAGTGGTTGAAATTATTATGCATCTTTATTCTATTATAATCTTAATCCTGTGAAATTTACTTATAATCTTAATCCAAGTAATATTGACTTTCAATGATATAAAATAGTGCATGCGTTGGTAGATATAAATTATTAAAGCTGTAGCCCGCGGCCTTGCTAGGAAATTGATAATATATGAGAAATTATAGAAGTAGCAAACTTAAATATAAGCAAGTGGTGTTGATAAAAACCAATTCAGCATCACTCTCATGATAAGGTTTCCAATAGTTTTTTTTTCATTTAATTTTCCAAGAGTTATATATTTAAAAACTTCCAACATAAAATCATAATATATAATTTTGAGAATAATTTCAATTGTAACTCATTAAATCTTATTGGCAATCAGTTCAGCATCATCCACATATGCACACTGCATATAGCATATATATATATATATATAAGACGACATTATTTAATTTTTTTGAATCATCATATATTTTAATTAATAAGACAATATTATTTATTTATTGAAAGGTTGAATGAAAATCAAAAGTTCAAGGCTGTAGTTTTTTCATGAGTTTTTTTGTTGAGACGATCCTCAACCAGAAAATGAAGAAATTAATATATTTGATACTTAAAAAGATTATGATCTATGAGATTGAAGGCTGAAGGTTATGTGAAAAATGAAATTAAAATAATCATGATTAATTTTTAATGTTATAAAATGAATGACTAATGCGTTAAATCATAATAACTATCAAAATTACGAGTCTTGATTGTTGTCTTAGGTACGTTTAACTCTTTAATTTTCAATTGATGATACCCTGATCGAAGATTTATCTTTGAAAATACGCTTGCTCTTTTCAACTGATTAAAAAGATCATCGATCCTAAGCAACGGTACTTATTTTTAACAGTCACTCGATTAAGTTGCCTATAATCAATGCAAAGATGCAGAGTGCCTTCTTTCTTCTTCGCAAATAACACTGGAGCATCCCATGGTAATATACTCGATCGTATAAAGTCCTTATCTAGCAAATCTTGTAACTACACCTTTAGCTCTTTCAACTCCGTAGGTGCGATCCTGTATGGTATGATTGAAATAGGAGCAATACCGGATACCAAGTCAATAGCAAATTCTATCTATCAATCCGATAGTAACCTTGGCAACTCGTTTAGAAACACATCACAAAACTCACAAATAGTAGGGATATCAGTCAACTTCAAAATGCTCTTCTTCGTATCGATCAAATATGTTATATAGGCTTCACATCCCTTACTGATGAGTTTTTTAGCTTTTAGCATTGATATCACACTACTAGGATATCCTCTTTTTTCACCCGTCACCATTATCCCTTCTCGATTTGGAACTCTGATGCTCATCTGTCTCTTTCTATAATCCATTATCACTTCATGACGAGCTAGCCAATCCATTCCTAATATTACATCAAATTCATGGAATGATAGCTTTATCAGATCGGCTGGAAATTGTCTACCTTATATCTCGACTGGGCAACCCCTGAACACTTTGCTAACCCTCACACTATGCTCTAACGGGTTAGTAAAAAAGATCTCAATTCTAGAGCCTTTGATTCTAAATCCTATCTACTCAGTGGTGGTGTGTATATGTATAAATGTATTGATCTCGGATCTATCAATGCATTTATGTTAGAGCCAAAGATAAATAATTTACCAATGATAACATTAGGTGCATCATGCTCTTCACAACCCTGCATGAAATATGCTATGGCGGGAGCAGTTCTACTTTCTTTCGGTCTCTCAACTGTCTCTAATCTTAATTGGCTAGGCCCTATTCGGCCTCCTCTGCCTCGGTCTCTGCCTTGCCCAAAAGCCTGCATTTGTACTAGCTCAGCACTTCCTGAGCCTCTACCACACTATAACATTGGACAATCTCTTCTCAAATGATCCTTAGAGCCACACCTCAAGCAAGCTCCTACCATCCATCAACACTCTCTTGAATGAGAACAACCATAATGTTAACACAATATTATAGGTACAGATCTATGTGATGGCAATGTCTATGCACTAACTACTAAGGAAACATATCTCACGGACTTTCTCAGCTAGAAAGAAGAAGGCATGTTGGAACCTCCAGCCTGAAATCGACCACTAAAAGATTTACTTTCTTGCCATTTGATGGTCCCTTATTCGGCTATGGCATAGGTCTTCTAACCCCTTTATCTTGTGCTAGTTATTGTGCAGCCAAAACTTTTTCAACTGTTCATGCAAATATTGTCAAACTAGGAAAGTTTATCAAATGTAGAGCCGGGACCTGTAGCTAGATCGGATCCCTCAATCCATCTTCAAATTGTCGGCATTTATCAACCTCTATGGATATAATGCCATCAACATGCTTGCAGAGATGTGTAAACTCTCTCTCATATTATGTTATCATCATGTCCCTTTGTTTCAGCGTCAATAACTCTTTTTTCTTGTCATTTGTGTAGATAGGGGGAATGTATGTTTCTCATAAGCTATGTCCATCCCATAACATCGACAAACTGTTCACGTGATGAACCACTACCAGATCTTGATACAATAGCTCGATGATGACTTTGTCATGATGAAACCTCTGTCTCAATAGGCTCATTACTTTCAGCATTTTCGGCCATGATCTATTGTGATTCTAGAGTCATAACCTACCTATATCATAAAAGTAACTACTCTAATTAGTAGGCAGCAACTCATATACTCAATTATGGGTACAAACATGTCATAATTATTTAGAAAACTCATTTTTGAAAAACCAAAATCGCTCAAATTGGGCTCTAATACAAAAAACTGTAACATCCCCTCACCCCAGCAATACGTCCTCAAATAAAGGAGTGCCACACTATTTTCTTCATATTGTCATTTAATAAACAATGGAAAACGACATATTTTTTTTCTTTAAATAACATAAAAGAAATATCATACATTTTATTTACAAAAATATGATTTACAAAACATAAAGTTATATTACAAAACTATAAAAGAAAGCTCAAAATTAAGATGTAAAAATTTGTGTGACCCACATTATCTGAAATATACTGCTTTACTAGGTCAGATCTGCTAGCTTTATTTACCAATCTCGACTCACTTTTTTCTAGATTTGCTCAAGAGGAAACTCTTGTGATAAGCTTGAAGCTTAATGGTGCATAAAGATAAGACAATAAATTATGTTCAAGCAATATGTAATCACATGCCATCATTTATAAATATACCAAGTTATACCATTAATATTATTACATATCCTTTTCTTTATGCACATTTTTTTCTTGTAAGAATGCATGCATTGTACGATTATTTTACACAATTATACTTTCATTACATATTCTTATTTAGAAATAACAATTCATTTATGTGTACATGTCATACTCTTCATTTTTTTTCTTGTCTTATTTATGCCATAATACTTATGAACCAACAATTAGAATAACAGGGTTGGCCATCCAGACATTATAAGAGTGTCATCTGTGTATTATGATATGTACATATAAGTGTTATCGCCGACATTATTAATTATGTCATCACTGGTTTTAATAAGAGTGCCATCAACGACATTAATAAATGTGTCATTACCGGCACTAATAAAAGTGTCATCATCGGCATTATTATACTCCTTGATTGATATGCTAAACTATCCAAAACTGTAGTTCTAAGCTAGATGTTCTCGGGCTTAATTCATTTCATTACTTATTTATTTTGATTTCTTCTATATTAATCTCATTTTTTTGTTTCATTCATCACATACTTTTTCTCTTTATCAATCTCATTTTTTTTGTATCTTCATTACTTATTCTTTTCATATCATATAGTGCACAACATATCTCATTTTAATTGCTCACACATACAATTATTCCTATTTTATGGAATGCAACATCTCATTTAATTTTAGTTGATATTCCGGAATGATTATTAAATATACAAATTATTGAAAATAGGGCATTCATGGCCATAACTTCTTATTCACACCTGTGAACAATGCCAGACACACTGTCTCACGACCATGGTCAAAATGTTCACGTTTGCAAATAAGCTCATGCCTATTACCCAACCCGTGTCTCTAGCTGTGAACAAATTTGGAATGAATAGTTTCATTTTCATGTAGAAGTCATATATGTGACATAATTTGGTAATGCCCGTAAATATAGCAATTCACGCCTATGACCACACGGTCACGCCCCTAACTTGCTGCTAAAAATTTCACTTCCACTTTTCACATATGTTTCAGGCTTTCTAAAACCATAAAAACATCACAACATGCACCCTTAAAGTTCTTAACTCGTCATAAAATGTTTTTGCCACATTTATGTCTTTGTATAATCAAATTCCTAGCATACATTACTTAGATCAATATATCATACAATATTACATCCATAAATCTAAACCAATAATTTCATGCATCAATTCAGCACCGAATGCACTTTCACACACTTTAACATGCCAAATGTTCATGTCATGCAAATTCACAATAAATTTATAGGTTATTGCCTTAAATTAGGCACTCACCTCTTTCTTTGTTCTCATTCCTCTCTATGCTTCTTTTTTCCCCCCTTTTCCTTGCTCATTTGAACAAGTTCTCTATCACCTTGAGCTCCTAAATATCATAAAATAATCATTAAAAATCTTGTTTTCCTCTTAACTCTTTAACCCTATTTTCTCTCTCCTAAAATCCTATATTCTCTCTCTTCCACCACAAGCTCTAAATGAACTCTAAACTATATCATGTTTTAGAAAAGATGAAAAAGGAGGGAAGAAACATATTACCTTCACTTTTTTCTCTTTTTAAACAATACTTTGGAGATTTCTCTCTCCTCTTCTCTTGCTTATTCTCCTTCCTTTTTGCTCTTTCTAGCTTTCTTAAACCTTGTTGTGCAAGGAGATGCTTTTAACTTGTCCTTCTCTCTCCACTTTCTCTTTTTCTCTCTCTAGAATTAAGGTTAGCTATGGATGTTTTGAGAGGAGCAGCTAGGACTGGTTTTTAATACAAAAAATAGAGTAAAAAGAATAAGATAAGAAAAAGAAAGAAGAGAAAAAGAAAGTCCACATATGACCTTATACTTTGATATTTAGGGTATGAACACATAATTTCTCTTTTATATGGGGTAGCCAGCCAACACTAATAACTCATGCCCAAAATTATATTTAAATGGTAATTATCTCATTTAACCCCCTAATTTTTGGTAAATTACAAAATTACTCCAAAACTTTTTGAATTTTGCATCTAAGTCCTTCACCATAATTTAACTTCTTTACACTTTTTATATACTTTACTTAGCATTTCTCATAATTATTAATTACTTTTTTGATTAATTTTAGTCAAAATCTGAATTTAGATTCCAATCAGTCTGACACATCAATTTAGCAATATGTGTGACTCGATGCTTAAATTAACAAAAATGACAATAGTTGCCTTTATCTTGACTTTTGTTGAAGTTTACTTCTACTTTATCTTCCATCAATTTAAGTAAGGTTTGGGCATCCCATTCTTCCTCACTATTATCTTCAGCTCTATAGCTATATGAAGTGGCACTTCCTTCAGATGGCTTCTTTTTAAAGCTACAGTCTTGTGCGAAATGACCTTTCTTTCCACACTTGAAGCATTCACTAGATCGTTGTCTATAAATTTTAGATTGACCTTGTGAAGCTCCCCCTTAGTTATAGCTTCTTGAACTTTCTTTTGAGGATTTATTTTCATCCTCGGTCTTTATTTTTATATCTCTCCAACCGTTGGGTCAACATTTCCCTTTGTCGCTAAAGAATGTCTCATCTTCACTCTTTAGTTAGACCTCTACCATCTATTTAGCCAAGCTTTCTTAATTGTCTAAAAGATTTTCTAACTTTTCCAATGATGGTTGTTTTGGCCATCTTTGAACAACAATGATAAATCCAAAATATTTGGGTCTTAACCCATGAATGATAATTCTTCTCTTTCGAGAGTCACTAATTGCAGAGTCAATATCTAGCTCTACAATTTCATTGTAGAGAAACTTTACATTTGAGAAATATTGATTAATTGACATGGCCCCTTACTTAGTGGCCATTAACTCATTCTCAAGGTACTAAAGCCACATTTTATTTTTCTTTGAATAAAGAGATGCAAGAATATCTCATGCCTCCTTTGGTATTTTTGCATCTTTTATATATTTGAGAATATCATCTTCAACAGAAATTTTAATAACATATAGAACCTTACTAGCTTTGCCCTTCCATTTTCGCGCTTTAGTTTCAGTAGCCTCTATTCCACTGTCTTGAGGTGGTGTGGTGTCACTTCCACTAACGATCTCTCGCAATTCTTGTCCTTCCAAATAAGACTTCATAATGGTTTTCCAAGAACTATAGTTGTGATCATTGAGCCTTTTGATCGCACCCATCATTTGAAAATATGCCATCGTGACTTGATAAATTTGTGCTTATTATCAAGTAAGCGTGGTACCTAATCAATTTGCTTCATAGTGTCCCGGATGGTACACGAACACATGATCCACGGTTTGTGACCACCTTTTCTCTAAGCTCTAGATCACTAACCTAAACGAACTAGACTCTGATACCAAATTGTTGAAAAATAAAGGAAGGACTTGATTACAAAATAAAATAAGTCTTTATTGCAAACTATAATTTTGTACAATGGAACACACACAACACTCACTCTTTCACACTTAACACTTCCTCACACTCTTATTGTACTCTCATATTATACTTACACCTCACTTGCACCCTAGCTCAAACAAGTGGCCAAAGGGCCATATACATAACAAGAGAAAGTCGGCAATTGTAGCGAACTTTGATATATGGAAACCAACCCAAAATGAGTTGGGTTCAAGCTAGCACATGAAGGCTCTTGAATGGTGGAGAAAAATCTGGTGGTGTGAGAAAGTCGGTGCTAACTTTCAACACAGTAATTCCATAGAATTAGAATTCTATACCTCTAAATTGAACCAAATTAAGGAATATCATTTCTGATGGAATAGCTATTCCATTCCTCATATATTCCTCAGCTATTCTTTGAACCCAACATGGCCTTATGGTTTAGTGGTGGCCGATTGCTCTTTTGCGATATATGGAGAAGGCCACAAGAAACTTTATCTGGACGGGATCAATCTCTTGTAAAAAGCTTGTTACTGTCAAATGGGATGATTGCTGCAAGCTCAAAGAAACTGGTCTCGGCATCAAATGGCTACATCATCTTAATTGGGCTATGTAGAGTAAATTGGTTTGGAAACTACATTGTGATAAAAGCTTCATTTTTAATTTCCTACGTTCTAGATATTTAGATGCTACTTTGTCAGCTCGCTCTACTCATATATACTCCTTCATTTGACCTTCTATAAGAAATGGGTTCCTTGATATACAGAATAATTGACACTGGATAATTGGTAAAGCTTCACACGTTAATTTTAAGAATGTAAATTGGTTGGGCTATGTTATTTCAGATCCTATTGGTATTCCTCACCATATTCGCCGAACTCTTCATGCTACTACAACTGACGTCTTTGTTAATGGAGAATGGAATCTTCTAACTTCCTTTTGTCAAGCTTTTCCCAAGTATCACAGCTGATATTGAAAAATTAGTCTTCGCTCATGATGATGTGGATTCCTTTGTTTATCGTGGATCCTCTAATGGTTTATGGAGTTGTAAGGCTGCGTACAATTTTTATCGCAATACTTCACCACGAGTAGCTTGGAGTAATGAGGTTTGACATCATTATCTTCCACCGGCAGGATCTTTCCTAGCGTGGAGAGTTTTTTATAATAACCTCCCTACAGATGACATTATGTGCCAGAAAGGATCTCATATGGTCTCGAGATGCAGACTTTGTGTTCGAGCTTCAGAAATTCTAGATCATGTTTTCTCTCATTGTCCATATGCATTAGCCAGTCTTTTTTGTGCCTATTTCGGTCAGCGTGGAAGTTTAATTTCTCACCACAACTTAAAGCTTTATGGAGAGCAGGTTTTTTTGGCTACAGTATGGTATATATGGCATGCTCGAAATATGAACACTATTCATAATGAATCGATCTCCATTTCTTCTTGTATTCGAGCCATTTGCAGATTAGTGAAAGAAGTAGAGAATTTTAAATGTGGTTATATGAATAACACTGTAAAAGAATTGCAGGTTCTTTATAGATTTCGCATTGCTGGAGTGCACAGACCTCCCCCGCATATTTTTCCAGTCATTTGGATTCCTCCACCTGCAGGTTGGCTGAAATTCAACACAGATGGAGCCGCTAGAGGTTCTCCCAGCACAATAGAGGCGGGTGGGATTTTCCGTGATCATACAGGTGCTGCATTATCCTCTTTTGTAGCTCCGGTGGGCACACAATGGGCCTATGAAGCTGAACTAATTGCGATTATTATTGCAATAAAAAAGGTGTGGGATTTGAGGCCTAAGCCAATTTGGATAGAAAGTGATAGTCTATTTGCAGTTCAAATATTGCAGCAAAGAAGCCCAGATGTCCCCTGGTCAATATGATTAAATTGGGAGGAATGTCGTCGCAATTTGAGTTTTATGCAAGTGCACATTTTGCATATTTATCGAGAGGGAAATCAAGTTGCTAACAAGCTGTCGGTTATAGGTATTAGATTAAATTCAATTACTCAGTAGGACTCTTACCCTATGGTTTGTAATGATGCTATGATATCGGATGCCATGGGTAGAGAAACCTACAGGTTTCGTTACTTCTATTCAGGTTTTATTTGTAACGCCTCTCTGGTTGTTCAACATTATTTTGTATTCTTGCATATTATTATTAATAAAGAGCAGAGGAAGCCAAATGATGACGGTGCTATTGAGGTCCCAGCCTAATTGGGATTTCATGGTGCATTGACTGATGACTATCTCTTTCATTTTATTTAAAAAAAAAATTATCATGCTATAGGAAAAAGTTAACGTCCTCCTAAATCTTTTGATGTTTGATCTGTCAAACGAATTATTTGTTGTACGTTCCATTCTAAAAAGCTCCCAGGAGGATCCACGCACAAGGATTCATAAAGGTCTCTGCATTTTGTATTTCGGGACATTACATCCACTGCAATTTTTCAATCTACGTCCTCAATTTGCACCGCGACTTTGTTGAACCTTTCAATAAAATCCTGAAGAGGCTCTTCCTCCCCTTGAATGATATTTCTAAGGTCTAAGGCTATCTTTCTTGATGGAATTATTACAAAACAGCCAATGAACAATTTACCCAGCTAATGAAAAGAATCCATCGAATAAGGCTTCAAATTCCTATACTAGTTCAATGCCACTCCCTCCAATGTGATTGGAAAGGCTTTACACATAACCGAATCGTGTGAGGTCTGCAAGCAGATAACTGCATGGAAGTGGAAGAGATAATCACAAGGGTCGGTTGCCATGTATGTCTTTAGATGCAATAGCTCAAATGCTTCTGGAAATGGCTCCTCCTGTAGCGAGGAGTTAAGGGGCCAGGTTGCAGTGGCATCAAAGTATGGCAGGTTGTCCCGTCTATGGTTTTCCAGGATCTTTTCGATATTTTCTTCTAATATCTTTTTGATCTTTGCTAAATCATAGAATGGATGATCCTAGAGGCTTCGTTCTGGCCGGGGATTGCTGTTGGCTATCCCTCATATCGCCATTTATGTGGTGTTTGTGGTTTTTAAGGTCAATATTGGTTGGGCATTTTGGACACGGTGTTGGTCAAACTAGACATACACCAAAAGGTACAATAAATGACAATAAAGATAGACGATGCATCTTTTGTTGAAAAAAAAAGGAAAACCAATTAATAATTAGTTGACAAAATATTTGAAAAGTGGGGATTAATCTTAACCATCCATTTGTTGGGGCCATCCATTTGGTAGGTAGGATGGTAGGTGAGAAATAATCTCAATCATCCATTAAAGTATGTGAGAATTAATTTTAGTCGTCTATTGAGGAGGTGGAAGCCTATATATAGTCTTAGGAATTCATTTGTAAGGCATTTCATCCAAAAACCTATCCAAGTGAGAGAGAAAAATAAAAGCTTAGAAAGGCTTTAGTGAGAGATTGTGAGTTGTGAGTGTTTGTAAACACTTTGTAAATTTTTTCTTCTTTCAGTAAAAGATCTGCAACAGTTCGGAGATGTAGGCTTAATTGGCATAACTTCGTTATTAATTTGTGTCTTATTATTCTGCATTTTTTTTTATTTTTCACAAATCTGATTATAGAAAAATTTGTATAATTTATCAACAACTGGTATCAGAGTTTGGTTGCGTTTATTCTATCTTTTTCAAATTTTGGTCGCGGTACCAATTTGTCCATGAGAGGTGTTCTAAGACACAGTGGTTCATAGGAATTGTGAGAAACGATCCAGAGGAAGTCAGATTCGAATGGGAGCAATGCCGCAAATGAAGAAAAGGTGAAAATTGAAAAGTTCGATGGTATAGACTTTGGCTTTTGGAAAATGCAAATAGAGGATTATTTGTATCAAATAAGTCTATATCAGCCTATCTTAAGGAAGAAGCCAGAGGCTATGAAGGAAGAAGATTGGAATCTTCTCAACAGACAAGCTCTTGGAGTTATTTGATTGACATTATCCCACAATATTGCTTTTAACATTGCAAAGGAAAAGACCACAACAGGTCTTATAATGACTCTCTCTAGTATGTATGAGAAGCCATTAACCTCAAACAAAGTACACCTGATGAGGTGTTTTGTTCAATTTGCGAATGATGGAAGGCACATCGATAGCTCAACATTTCAATGAACTCAACACAGTCACAACCCAATTGAGTTCGGTTGGAATTGAATTTGAAGAAGAAGTAAGAGCATTGATACTTTTGTCTTCTCTACCAGAAAGCTGAAATGCTACTATTACGACTGTGAGCAGCTCGTTGGGAAGCACTAAGTTGAAATTTGACGATGTTCATGATCTGGTTCTCAGCGAAGAGATTCGATGGAGAGAATCGGGTGAATCATCAACCTCTTAAGTTTTGCATATAGAGTCAAGAGAAACAAATTCAACCAAAGGGAATGGACGTGGCAGATTGAACTATCGAGGAATTTCAAAGGACATAAGGTCCAAATCCAAGAAACCTAGTAATTCCCATAGCTCAAAGATTGTCGAATGTTGGAATTGTGGGAAGTCTGGGCACTATAAAAATCAGTGCAAGAGTGCACCGAAGGACCAGGAAGCAAAGGTAGAGGCAAATGTTACTTCCACCTCAGGAGGTGATGATGCGTTGATATGCTCTTTAGAGAGCAATGAGGAGTCTTGGATGTTAGGCTATGGAGCATCGTTCCATGCTACTTCACAGATAGAATTATTCGAGAGGTATGTCTTCAAAAACCTTAGAAAGGTATACCTTGGTGATGCTCAACCTTGTGCTATTATTGGTAAAGGTGTAGTGAAGATTATATTGAACGAATCTGTTTGGGAACTGAAGGATGTCAGGCATATTCCCCACCTAAGAAATAACTTAATCTCAGTAGGGCAGTTGGCTAGCAAAGGCTACACTACGATCTTCCATGGTGATGATTGAAAGATTTCAAAGGGCGCAATGATAGTTGTTCGAGGAAAAAAGAGTGACACTCTTTACATGATAGCAGGAGCATGTTGTTCAATCATAGTTGCAACTGGTAATGAAAATCTCAATCTATGGCACTAGAGACTAGGCCATATGAGTGAAAAGAGGATGAAGATTATGCATTCAAAGGGAAAACTTTCAGGTTTACAGTCAATAGAAATAGACATGTGCGAAGATTGCATACTTAGAAAGTAGAAAATGGCCAGCTTTCAAACAAGTGGTAGAACCCCAAAGAAAGTAAGGCTAGAACTCATTCACTCTGATGTTTGGGGACCAACGACCGTCTTATCTATTGGTGGGAAACATTACTTCATGACTTTCATCGATGATCACTCTTGGAAGGATGGGTTTACTTCCTAAAGCATAAGTCTGAAGTGTTTGAGGCTTTCAAAAGATGAAAAGCTATGGTTGAAAATGAGACAAGTCTGAAGATCAAAAAGCTCAGAACCGACAATGGTGGTGAATATGAAGACACAAAATTCAAGAAGTCTGCTATGACATAATATCAGAATGGGGAGAACTGTGCCAGGCTTGCCTCAACACAATGATGTAGTTGAGCATATGAACTGAATGTTGACAGAAAGAGCCAGAAACATTCGTATACAGTCAGGTCTACTAAAGCAGTTCTGGACAGAAACAATCAATACAACAACTTACTTAATCAATCAAGGACCATCGGTTCCACTATAGCATAAAATACCAGATGAGGTATGGAGAGAAAAGAAATAAAACTATCACATCTAAAATTTTTTAGTTGTGTAGTATATGTGCATATCAGTGATCAAGGAAGGAATAAGCTTGATCCCAAATCCAAGAAATGTACCCTCATTGGCTATGGCGAGGATGAGTTTGGCTATCGTATTTGGGATGACGAAAATAAGAAGGTGATTAGTAGCAAAGATGTGATTTTCGATGAAAGGGTGATGTACAAGGACATGCATAAAATAGTCGCCAACAACTCATAACAGAATGAGACAGTATTTGCAGATAAAGATGATGTCCTAAATAGTTTCGTGATAGAACCAATTGTAACAAGTCCTCATCTAGAGGAACTTGTTGGATAAAGTAGTGCACAACAATCCGACACACCACAACCTCCTACTCCATCTCTTATATTAAGAAGGTCTTCTCGGCCTCATATGCCTAACAGGAGATATATGAACTATCTCTTGTTGATTGATGGGGGAGAGCCTGAATGCTATGATTAATCTTGTCAGACTAAAGATGCTAGTAAGTGGGAGCTTGCCATGAAGACAAGATGAAGTCTTTGATCTCCAACTAGACATGGGAACTAGCTGAGTTACCCATGGGGAAGAAGATACTTCATAACAAATAGGTGTACCGAGTAAAAGAGGAGCATAATGGTTTCAAGAGATACAAAGCCCGACTAGTTGTCAACGGATTCCAACAGAAGGAAGGAATTGACTACACCGATATTTTTGCTTCCTTTCTGAAGCTCAATACTATAAGAACAATATTGAGTATTATGGCTATTGAAGATCTTCATCTTGAACAGTTGGATATGAAAACCGTTTTTCTTCATGGAGACTTAGATGAGGAGATATACATTCTCAAGATAGAAGGTTTCTCATAAAAGGGAAAGGAGAACATAGTGTGCAGACTTAAAAAGAGTTTGTATGACTTGAAACAAGCTCCAAGATAGCGGTACAAAAAGTTTGATGGCTTCATACAAAATTAAGGTTTCTAAAAGTGCAATGTTGACCACTATTGCTACTTCAAGAAATATTATATCATTTTACTGCTTTATCTCGATGATATGTTAGTAGCAGGTTCAAATATGGATGATATCAAAAGGTTGAAGCAACAATTGTCAAAAGAGTTTGACATGAAAGAATACATCAACCATGTTTTGCAGATATTCAACATGGGTGACACCAAGCCAATCATCACACCCTTGGCCAATCACTTTCGCCTATCTAAGAATCAGTCCTCTAAAATGGAGGAAGAGAGAGAATTCATGGCTAAAGTTTCTTATGCCTCAACTATTGGGAGCTTGATATATGCTATGGTCTGTACAAGACCAGACATTAGCCATACTGTGGGAGTCATTAGCAGATTTATGTCAAATCTAAGGAAAGCTCTTTGGGATGCAGTCAAGTGGATTTTGAGGTATTTATGAGGCACCACAGAGAAATGTTTGTACTTCAATAAATTAGAGTTAAAAGTAAAAGGCTACGTAGATGCAGACTTTTGAGGTGAAGTCGATCACCGAAGAAGCACCATTGATTATATATTCACTATTGGAACTATCTTTGTTAGTTGGATGTCACAGATACAAAAGATTGTCACTCTATCCACTATGGAGGTTGAGTATGTAGCAGTGACTAAAACTAGTAAATAGATGATATGGCTTCAAGGTTTATTAACTAAGTTGGGATTCAAACAAAAGAATAATATTTTGCATAGTAATAGTCAGAGTGTTATACACTTGGCGAAGAATTCAACATTTCATTCCAGAACCAAACATATTAGGATTCATTATAACTTCATCAGATCTCTATTGGAAGACATGTATTAGTGCTGGAGAAGATTCAAGAAAGCAAGAATCCAGCGGATATGTTGACAAAGGTGATGGCTATTGACCAATTAAAGTTGTGTTCAACTTCAGTTGGTCTATTAGAGTAACAAGACTAGAAAGGCTGCTACATTTATTGAGGTATGAAAATAGGTTGAAATCAGTCTTTAAATAGAAGATTGTTGGTCAAACTACACATGCACCTAAAGATGCTATAAATGACAATAAAGATGGACGATGCATCTTTTGTTAAAAAAGAAGGAAAACCAATTAATAATTAGTTGGCAAAATATTTGGTAGCTGAGGATTAATTTTAACCATCCATTTGGTGGGTGTGGATTAATATTGACCATCCATTTAGTAGGTAGGACGGTAGGTGGAAAATGATCTCAACCATCCATTAAAGTAGATGAGAATTAATTTTAGCCGTCCATTAAGGAACATCCCATCCAAAAACCAATCCAAGTGAGAGAGAAAAATAAAAGCTTAGAAAAGCTTTAGTGAGAGGTTGTGAATTGTTAGTGTTTGTAAACACTTTGTAAATTTTTTCTTCCTTCAGTAAAATATCTGTAGTAGTCCGGAGATGTAGACATAATTAGCCAAACTCCGTTATCAATTTGTGTGTCTTATTATTCCATCTTTTCTTCGCTTTCTCACAAATCTGATTATAGGAAAATTTGTATAATTTCCCAACACATGGTGGGTCAAGTTTAGCGTCATGTGGCTAACATTGGATGTATATGGTGTTTACCAATGTGAGGTCGGCTTCAGGATCAATTGCCATTGACTGTTGAATAACGAAGTTGGGATATGGGGGGAGGTTGGTTTTCTCCTTTTATAGGAGACTGATATTTAGTAATAGTTAGGGAATGGTAAGTTACAAATATAACTATTGTTGGTGGGAGTTGAGCCAATAGTGGGTAGTTATTGAAAGTGGGAGCATCAACGCTTAGAGGAAATTAAAATGAAAAATTCTCAGGTAGACTTAATCTCACACGTTATCAGTAAACAAATCCAATCACAGAGTAATATGTATATAAATTCATTAATTGTCAACTAATGTAAATAAAACAATTAAATACGTATCATTGTGTGATTGAATTATTCTACAAATAACATGATAAACTGAGTTTACCTAAAAATTTCTCAATTAAGATAAAGATATAGTGGGTGAGTTTATGTGAAAATGTATGTATACTTGATGGAGCGGAGGCATTGACACATAGATGACACGTCCTTATACTCAGAACCATAAGATAATAATAGGAGCTACTTTTTTATGGGAAAAACATTGGTACAATTCAATAGCTTATCCCATACAAAAACATAATAATTTTTAACATGCAAAACTTTGTGGGTATGAAGGATAAAGCCAACATGACCTCGCTTGGTCCAAATGAAAAAAACCTCAATATGATCAATAATGTTTACAAGAACAACAAGCTGCCACAAAGAATTAATCCCTAACCGAAAATCACAAACAAAATTGATGTAGAATACAAGAGGTAACCAAGTTATGTAGAGAAGTCGCCAAATATCGCTACTGTTTGTGTAAGAAGACTACATTCCAGGTGTACAAATGCGGTCCAAGTAAGATGCAATGAATCTCAATCATGATCACAAAAAATTCCCTCAATCAGACGACATTCACAAAAATACCTGAGTTGCTTATAAGATATATGAGCAACTCAGGTATAAATACAAGGATATATGCAAATCTCAATAAATAGAGAAGTCATTCAAATTCATTTTTCAAAAAAGGAATGCATCTTGAAACAAGAGCTTATATAGATCAAAATAGAATATGCATAGATTATTCGACTAACTTTTTTCAGGATATGCATGAGCTAAAACAATTACTGAAAGCAAAATATCAGCCATTCATTAATCTCGTGCTGATAACAACGGGAACAACACATTTCATTTAATAATTGGTCCCTATGAAATAATATTAATAGATATATTGATGTTTTTTAACAATGAATTAGGTTGAAATTGGGAATTTATTCAGGCAACGTTTTGGATTTTTCACTAATACTAAGCAAAAAGGGACACCAGTTACCAGAAAAAATAATAAAGATAATGTCTGTAAAGCTTACATCAGAGAAACTTACTCCCCTGGCTCATCTAGACATATACTTATACATATACTTGAACAATGTGACTTCGACAATATTGCTTGGCCACCACAATTTTCTTGGCTTAACTACATATCTTTTGAAAAGTCCATTACAGCCGAATCCCAGCACCTGTAAATCAAAAATAATATTAGCAAGTGGATTCATAAATTTCCAAGAATTTGCAAATTCAAAAGTAGATTCCTAAAGCTCTTGATATTAGCTACAGTTTGCACATGGAATATAATTTGATTTACTTATTCACACCTTTTGCAGATTATTTGCGGAAGGTGTTGGAATATAATTTGACAAGTTCTGCAATATTGCTGATTAGCTCTTTTTTTTTTTTATGTCTTCTACAGAATGATGCAACACAAATTTGAAATTGACAAATTTCTACTGGTACCTTTAATTACAAAATATAATTAAGCTAAGAGAAACCTTGGTTTTCAATGATTCTTGTTGCTACACAGAGTACTACTTGCCTCAGTTCCCCTTTTTTGGACCATATTGTTATTTGCAAAATGCGAAGTCCGCTTGCCATCTACCGTCAATTGGAAAATGCAATCTCTATCAATAATCATGTGGAACTTCAGCCTTATTTGAGCTCATCCAGTTCCCTTTCTCACTATTTCAGGCATATATTTCTTCTGCATTTTGTAAAAAGATATTTTGAAGGTGAATAATTGTTAGGTTGCCAGAAATAATAGCTACGTTATAGGGAAACACCCCCTAGACATCTTTAAATTTTTAGCTAGTCTTACACCACCAATGCTACAACTCATCATCTAAAAGCATACATATGCTTTAGTTGTTATATAAAAGGCATGTGAATTATCAATGTACCAATAGTTTTGATGAATAATTAGTACATACCCTTTCCATAAACAATGCTTGAATGGTGCTATTAAGGCTGCCTCCCCATTTCCACTCATACTCCTTCCCTCCTGTTTGAACTTGGCTGAGCTTTGGTGTATTTATGGCTCGAGCAAATGTCTTCATTTTGGGACATTTTATAACAAACAATTCTTCCAAACAGAGGAAATCAAGAGTATTCTTACTTGAACAAAAACTTGTGAGACATGGTAAATCAAGTACCAAATATTCTAGTCGAGGGAAATATATCTCATCTTCCTCTCCATCAGATTCAACCGTTACTATTTCTTGCATCAATTTGCATCTCCCAATATACATTATTTTGAGTTGCACAGGACTCTTAGTTGTTGAGATAGTTATCAAATTTATCAACCCATCACATTTTGAAATTTGTAAAAATGTCAAATTTTGGAAATATGCAGAAGAAGAAACTAGGGTTTTCAAGCCGTTGCATTCCCATACTTGTAATTCTTGCAGGTTTTGAAAAACAGAGGCTCTTCGGGGGTCATTATCATGCACCACATGTTTGAGATTTGGCAACTTAGAGAGAATTATATTTCTTAACCTTGGTAGTAACTCATGATGACTATCCAATCCATCAATGATTATTTCTTCCACTAAAAGATCACTCAAAACAAGCTCCTCCATAGTTGGAAAACTGTTAGATGGAAAAACCAGTTCAATGACCTTCGGTTTGTAGAAGAAATCAGATTGATTGTTGCCATTCAATCTGTGCTTTATAATGTCCCAGTCTATTTTCAATTCTTCTAACTTTGGCATTGCAATCTACAAAACCAAAAAAGAAAAGAAAAAGAAAAAGAGATATCATTATTTTTCCTAATGGGCCGATTGCAAATTACTAGGAATGCAAATGCCTTAATGACATACACATACACATATGCAAAAAAATTTAAATTTTTTAAATTTTATCAAATTTAATTTATTGATTCAAATCAGGCTTCATAAACATTTCCCAACTTCCAAGTACCGTTTTGTCTATTTAAAAGGCATCAAATGGAAATTGCCCTAACAAAATTTTCTTTTAACAAATTTTAAATTTATTTTGTTTAACTTTTGTCTGCATGGTTAACTGTATCTATCAATTAATTAAACAAACTAATTTTTCAAAAGTTAGGTATGTTGAGAATCTTAAATTTATAAAATCTT